>JAURVB010000666.1:0-13937 GCA_033002965.1 Piper betle
TTATTATTTCATTATTTATCAAGGGAGGCCATGAGGGGAGGATTCAACAAGCTTTCCTCCCATTGATGCCTCGTACAACTCCCTGGTACCTATCTTCTTTCTCCTCCCTAATTGATCTTGGTACCTCCATGCCTAGATTCATGCATGCATAATCTCCCTAGTTTACATGTCTTGATCTATATATAGATGCATATGGTCCATGATTGATGGCTGCGGCATCCTGATCAAGTGTTTGATGGGTCTGGTTGAGTTGTGTGGATCTGTAATGTTTCCTTGGGTTGTTGTATCATAGTTTTGATGAAGTTCTACATAGATGTTAATAGTTGAGATGTCTTGCATTAATGTTAACAAGTTATCGATGAAGTTTGTTCATGGAGTTAATCTATAAAGCAATAATTGATTAAAAAAAGTGTCTTTAGTTAATTAAGGGTAACCAGTTAATTGTGATAAATTAATTTTATTAATTTACTGTTATATTTTTAATGCTTTATTTATTTTCCAAGTTTCAAATTATTAAAAATCAATGAAGTTCTTAATTAGGAAAATAATAATTAATAAAAATTTTATGTGAGAGATTGCTAGGGTTAATATAAAATTAACTTAGTTGAATTATATATTAATGGTAAGGTTACATGCGTTAACTTTTTCCCTATGGGCTGACCAATTATTAATTGGATTAGTAATTTATTTGGATTGACTTTGTAGCCTACAATTTGATTATTTCACATATATGTATATATTTAATATGAGTATTAAGGCATATATGTGCTGTCATGAATGATCTAAATAATTATAGAATTATATATTGCGAGAGGGATTATCAAATAATTAATCATCATTAGTTCATAGAATGGGTTAGATAAATTAATTGAGAAGTATAATTAGAATTCTCCTTTGTTCCCAGTTAAGTGGTATGAATAAACCAATTGATTCCTATACAACTTTCTGGGGTTGGGACTTATAATTTTCTTGACCTTATTAATCATCAATTGATTACTTGATTAATTCACCTAAACATAAGTTATTTAATAATCTGAATTCAAATTGGGATCTTGGCATGAATTTCTGAGTTTTATCATCGACAGATTAATTAATGGGTTAATTTTTCGTTGGTTGTTTAATTAAGTTTTGTGTTGAGTAATTAATTGGCTTGATTATATTGTTGGTTGTTTTTGTGTAATTAAATAAATTATTTCGCAAGTAATTATTAATGTCTATGAGTTGGAATAATTGACTAACTAACTATTTTTCGTTAGAAATATTTTTATGGTTGTCCTCCTCATATTGTTATGTGTCATACATCATGTCACCATTCATGCATAGCTAAGGAATTATACATTCAGAACGTTTAATTTATTTGTGGCTCCCAGATTAAAAAATCTGGCGTGTTTGTGGTTTGTTCGGCGAATTCCAGGTCCGTATCACTACTTGAAATATTATATATTCCTTTTGGTAGCCGTAGTCGGCCTACGCCTAGATTCGATAACCATCCATCGAGCATAACCTGGGTCAAGGAATTGACTCATTCCGACATAGGGCCGCACCTTTAAAATTATTTTAAAGATAAAATGCTTGCCTCCACGCCGAGAAGGGGTCAGAGGATACAATAGCACTAGACGACTCATAATAAAAAAATAGTTTTACTACCATCAATAAAAGGACGAAACCAATTTTGAATTATCACGAGTCGAGACTATTTTCCTACTGAAGAAACTATGCACAAAAATTGAGTCGTCTATCTACGCGTTCCTGATGAGCACCAAAATCGTAAGCTTACCAAATTATGCATGTTATGGTTTATATAAGACACGGACCCCCAAAAACATGGATAAGATAGACAAAAGAATTTACAGTTCATTACAAAGATAAAAATATCATACCCTATAATCTGGTTCTCCCACATGATCCGACATCCAATCAATAAGCAGCCCATGTGTAAAACCTCGTGACTTGAGTCAAAGTTTTACGCATTAGCGAACCAGTCGGTTCAACCGTCGATTCGATTCGAGTTAGTTTCATGAACCACGTGTTGAGCCGAGGCCAGCCGTAAGCTATGAGTGATGGGGTCAAGTGTAAAACCCCGTGACTTAGGACGGGGTTTTATAGTTAAAATCGGTTGGTTCGACTGTTATTTTTAGTCCGGTCAATTTTAGAACACACATACCAAGCCGAGGCTGGTCATGTGAGATGAACCCTGAGAGTCATGTGTGCCAAAGTATATGATGTTAATATCAGTAAGATAATAACAAAATAGGTTATTAGAGTATATGAGAGTACGCCTGATTTTTTATTTTAAATAGATCGTAGAATTATATTTAGGTAGAATAATGCATTAGGATGCGTTACGAGCAGTTTGGGAATGGAGGTTATTAGTTATAGAGCATTTCATTGTAATGTTGTTATGTGTATTATGTTTTATTGGATTTTTCTCTATTTTTAGGATTTTTTTAGAATTATTATAAGTTAGTATTATTTTTCTAGAGTGAGAGTCGAGTCAAGTTTTAATTACGAGACAACCGTTCATTTTCTCACCGACCATTCATTTTTCTCATCGACCACTCGTTTTTCTCACCGACCACTCATTTTCTTCCTCCTTGACATCTATTTATTCCACACCTCTCACATTGTCCCCATCCAGCCACCACCATCCTCCTCACCTAACTTCCTTCTTCTTTTTCTCACTTCCCTCTTCCCCACGATCCTCAATCAAGCCAGCCACAACCTTGTCACAATCGCCGCATGACTGAAAATTAGGGATAGAAATTTATCCAATTTTATTTGATTGTTTTATGATTTTGGTGTGATTGTAAATAGGTGTTAATTTAAATTTAAATACATGTTAACAAATGATAATAATGAATTAGAGTTTGAATTTAAATGTATATAAATAGATGTTGTCTTCTATGGATTGATAAGTAGTGTAGCATTCATGCATTATACTGGACACACTCAGAGCTTCTACCAGGTATAGAGTAGGAGCTCGCCGCCTAGCGTGTGGACACACTCAGAAACTTCTACCAAGTCCTTTTAGGACTCATTTTATGTTTTACACTCGATTCTATTGTATATTATTTTATTACTTGCAGGACAAGTTAAGTGGCATTTTATCGAATCTCACTTAACCCGGATCATCTAATCGATCAATTTCCGGATTAATAACCCTCGAGGATGAGATCTCTCAAGCATGATTTCAAAAACAAGATCCACCACAAGATGTCTTCGGGTCTATTATGTAAATCCTTCCCAGACCTATATATAGTTTTGTCAAGTTTTTAGTGATCGAGAGATGGGAAAACCGACTTGTACGTACCATGAGTGGGTGCACGTGCCAGTCAAAGCGGGCTCTGGATTAGTGAGCGGTTTGTTCCAATCCCGAGGGTACCTGAAAACTCCCGTTTTGAGTTCCTCACACCAAAAAAAATGTGGAGGTTTACGGGTATTGTTTAGTACAACACATGTCCGGACTTGTGGTTGAAAGGGTACTAAAGGTGACTGTATGAGAGTACTTGATCTTCGTGCTCAAGGTCAGGAGAATTATGAAGGTAAGGAGAGGACTTGTGTGAATGTTTATTAATTAGTTATATACGTATACATGTTGATTTGACAGGGTGGCCCTAAATTGTACTTTTAGGGAAGACTCTGACCATTTTATTTTTTACAAATTTTATCGATTTTATCATACATATTTTGGTATGCAAATTAATTATCATGTTATCCATATAGTAGCATGTTAGGTTTATTTTTGTGCATTCATCCATGCATAGCGATTGACATCTTCCATCTTGAGACACCGAGAGTATATCTGCACATGTTGTCAGCCGACCTAAGCGGGACTAGTGATATTCAAGTTTGGTTTTGAGCGTGGACCGGACTGGGGTGTTACATCAAGTGTACCTGAGAATATGATGATAAGGTCAGAAAGATGATGAAAAATAAGTTATCAAAGTATATAAAAATATGCAGTATGTTTTTTTTGTATTTGATCGTAGAATTATTTTAGGCTGATAACATATTAGAACGTGTTATAGGGTAGTTTGGTTGAGTTATTAGTTATATAATGTGTCATTGTGGTGTTATGATGTGTATTATATTTTATGGGATTTTCCCCTTATTTGTTTGATTTTTTAAAGATTTATTATGAATTAGTTATTATTTTTTACTTAAGTAGGAGTCGAGTCAACTTTTATTTACAATATCGCCACTAATCCATTCCCCCCCCCCCGCCCCAAACCCACGATGGTGCCCTGCTTCTCCGTCACCAACGCCGCCTCCGACCGCTGCACCATCTTCGATCGACGCCAATGATCACCGCTAGAACATAGACGACCATTCCCCCCCCCCTCCACAACACGACGAAGCTGCCGCTACCCTGCCGCACTCTAGTCACTGAATACGACGTCAGTGACTGTCGCTACCACCATCCAGTTGCCGCCTCAACGTCGCCAACCCTCCCGAGACTAGAACTGAGCCTAGTGCCGCCCATCCCAGACCGGATCTCATCACCCCACCACTGATCGCCCCTGTTTTGCCCTTTCTTCTAGCGAACAGCCTCCTCCACTGACCTTATCAATGTCGTAAATGTGTAGGGCTTGCCGAGTCGCTACCATCATGCCGATAGCTACCGCCAGCAACAGTTATTGGAAAATCGCCGAAACCGTCGAAAATTGAATTCGCTAGATCTTTTGCCGAACTCATCCAGTCGAGCTCGATCGAACTTCTGGCACTACCGTGTGCTGAATTTGAGCTCCGAGATGTGCGACGATACCTTAACCATCACCGATTGCCGACAATGAGAGGTATAATTACCTCCGATTTAATTATTTAAAATTGATAATTATTAGCACAACATGTTAGGATTGATTGTTGGACGTTATGCCTGGTAGTGGATGAAGTGATATTTGTATGATTTGAGTTATGCTTACAGAATGCTAATTATCTAATTAAGTAAATTAAATCTGAGCATATTAGTTGACTACAATGCAATTTAAAAAAACATAATAAAATTGATATGAATAAGATGAGCTAGGGACATTTTTATTGTATTGAGGATTGTTGATTGTTTGATTGGTGATGAGTGTATTGTGAGTATGATAGACTATTTTGTTAATATTTAATCTCCATAACAATATGTTTTCTCTCCAAAATGAGCAATTTTCAAGCTTATGAATGAGCTGGTTTTGTGCTCATAAATAAATTGGTTTCAAGCTTCTAAACGAGCTGGTTTCTAGTTCCCAAATGATCTTGTTTTGAGCTCCCAAATGAGCTGGTTTTGAGCTCCTTAAAATTTAACAGTTTAAGTATATTCGAGCTCCAATCGAGTTCGAACAGTAACAGAAATATTCGATTCGATTTCAAGTATATATACTCAAAACTCGTTCGATCTTGAACTGAATTTAAACGAATTTCAAACTATTTGAGTTGAGTTCGAGCATAAGGTAAACTCAGCTTGGTCCCTCATTTAACAGCCCTAGTGGCAACTTATGTAATTTAAAAGTGTTTGTGGAGTGAAAATATATAATATGTTTTGAGGCCTAAATTATGTAAAAAAATCAAAATAGAGAAAGGGGTAAAAGGGCTAATTTGGTGATGAGTAGAAGATTACATTCCGGATTTCGATTTAGATTGTTGACCTATAATTTCGTCATCATCATTAACCAACTTTGGAGGGGTTTTTTCTTGTATTAATATTTCAATTTGTTAGTGATTTGTTTCATGTAGATAGAGGAGTTTGTTTTTCAAAGATTTTATAATTATAATTATTTAATAATTATAGTGAATTTAGGCCAATTGTAACAGTAATTTTTGCATTGATTTGGAAATTTTTAACAGAATATTTGAAGTGTACTTTACTTTTAATTTTTTGATTTCAAGGTTATTCTATTTTTGTTGTCGCCAATTCAAAATTTTTATTTGCGGTTAATCCCAACATCCCTTCGTCCTTCCTATTTGCACATGTCGAATCCTATCGATTTTGCCGTGCTCTTTTCTTTTTTATATGATCTTTTTTGCATATTTGAATTGTTGGATTTTGGACGTATATATACAAGTATGTAATTGTATCATATGCTATTAATAAGGTTTGGGCCTAAATTAAATTGATCTATTAAAGTTAAGGTTAATGGGCCATTAATATTTAAGATAAATATGTGGAGATACCATATATTTAAGATGAGTATGGATAAATATGTGTAGATACCGTTTTCGTAATCTCTAATTTATGATGGGTTAAATTGGAATTATGAAAGATAAGGATAAATACGGTTATACGAATAAATACGGTTATGGTCCCCAAATTCGCACCGTAGTTTTTCTTTTCTGGTATCCCATCATCCAGGAACTCTGGCTTTGGAGAACCGGTGTAGAATTTGGAAGATCATACCAGAAGAAATCAAAGAATTGCTTTACTATTATGGATCCAGGTACGCTTCCGTTATTAAATTTATTTTCTTGATGATTTGATATGAAGAAGGTTTTATTGATGATGGTTTTATCATCTATATAATTTTGGTTAAAGTTTAAAGTTTTTTTATTCAACAAGTGGTATCAGAGCAACTTCATATTAAATCATTGAGAATTAATTGATTTATGTTTATTTTATTTTTGGAATGAGTCAATCATTCAATACTTGTTTGTATGGGAAAATTTTGTGGTTCGAATTTACAATATTCCCTTATTCACCAAAATTGACATGGTTTACAACCAATCTTCTTCAATTTATTTAGAATACTCTAAATTTTGGATGGTGAATATGTGGTAATTATGTATTTTACTTTGCCCAAATTTTGTACTGTCAATATGAGTTTATGGGATATTTTTCCCAAATCAAGGTCCTCTTTTGGGTAAAATATCAAATGAGGATAATAAAGTTACAAAAGGTTATAATTTCAGAAATTTCCAAATAAAGATATTTTTATAACCTTTTTCAGTTTTATGTTATTTGGGATTATTAAATTCAAATTATGGTTCAGTTACAATTAATATTTTAAAATTTATTAAGGACTACAATATGCTGCCAAAGTAGCCTCTTTTGTAGAAATTAATTTATTTTAAAATATTAAGACGGTTATGGGTATATGATTCATGTGAATATTAATCGGCCCAAAGGAAGGTTAATATTTGACAGAATTATATATTCATTTGCGGTAATAAATATGGGATAATTATCAAGTTTCCATGTGGATAATAAATCAGCCCAAAGGAAGGTTTATTATTTGACAGGATTTATTGTCCATATTTGATTATTGCACTGAGAGTACCACTTACAAATTAATATTTCTGTCCAAAGACTAAATATTAATGTTGTGCTAGGTATCTGTCGATGGGATTAACTATTATTTGAATTATTAATCTTATTATGGGCATGTTGTTTTGTTCTATAGATTCAGTTAATCAATCTGCTTATATGATTTCTGCCAACATCAATTCAGTTCTTATGCTTAAAGATAATTTTAAGGATTGGAAAGAGAACGTGATAATCGTTCTCGGCTGCATGGATCTTGACCTTGCATTAAGGACTGAACAACCTTCTTCTCTTATGGACAAAAGTTCCATTGAGGAAAAACGGGACATTGAGAAGTGGGAACGTTCAAATCGCACGAGTCTTATGATCATGAAGCATAGGATTCCGGAAACCTTCAGGGGTATGTGTCTGAAAAGGTTACTACAGCCAGTGAGTTTCTTAAAGAAATTGAAAAGCGTTTTGTAAAAAACGATAAGGCTGAAACAAGTACGCTTTTGTCGAACTTGATTTCAATGAAGTTTAAAGGCAGAACAAGCATAAAAGAGTACATCTTAGAGATGTCAAATATTGCTTCAAAACTAAAAGCACTAAGGTTAGAGCTATCTGAAGATTTGCTCGTGCATTTAGTTTTAATTTCTCTTCCGGCACAATTCAGTCAATTCAAGGTCAGTTACAACTGTCAAAGGGACAAATGGACTCTTAATGAGCTCATTTCTTATTGTGTGCAAGAAGAAGAAAGGTTAAAGCAAGAACAGGCTGAAAGTACTCACTTGGCTAGTACCTATCATGACAAAATAAGAAAAAAAATCAGGCTTCTTGCTGTTTCTTTTGTGGTACACCTGGACATATAAAGAAGGAATGCACTAAGTATCACACTTGGTGTGTAAATAAAGGTCCATTTCGTAATTTTGTTTGTTCTGAGGTTAATTTAGTTTCAGTACCAATACACACTTGGTGGCTAGATTCGGGTGATACTACTCACATAAGTGTGTTAATGCAGGGTTGCCTGAGTTGCCGAAAGCCAAATGATGCTGAAAGATTCATCTATGTGGGTAATGGCAACTCAGTTATAGTTGAGGCAATAGGATTTTTAGATTATTGTTGAAGACAAGATATTATTTGGATTTGAAAGAGACATATATAGTACCGTCTTTTAGACGGAATTTGGTTTCTATTTCTATATTGGACAAATTTGGTTATTCTTGTTCATTTAGAAATAATAAGTTTAGTCTTTTTCTAAATTCAAATATTGTGGGTACGGGTTCCTTGTCTTTTTATGATAATCTATATTTACTTGATACTATTGCATCTTTTAATGAAACTTTGCATGTGGGTTTATGTGGTACGAAAAGAAAATTAACCAATGAGAATTCTGCTTTATTCTGGCACAAGTGTTTAGGAAACATTTCTAAATAAAGAATTGAACGACTTATGTCAGATGGAATTCTTGATTCTCTTAATTTATCAGATTTTCAAGTCTGTATTGAGTGCATTAAGGGAAAACAAACAAATATAAGGAGACTAGGTGCCAATATATCTTCAAGCGTCTTAGAACTAATATATACGGATATTTGTGGACCATTTTCTACGGCTTCTTGGAATGGTCAACAATATTTTATTACGTTCATAGACGATCATTCTCATTATGGTTACCTATATCTCATTCATGAGAAGTCTCAAGCATTGGACTTGTTTAAGGCATATAAGGTTGAAGTTGAGAACCAACTTGACAAAACTATTAAGGTCGTCAGATCTGACCGTGGTGGTGAATACTATGGTAGATATGATGGATCAGGTGTACAATGTCCAGGACCATTTGCCAAATTCCTAGAAGAGTGCGGAATTGTCCCACAATACACAATGCTAGGTACTCCTAGCATGAATGGTGTTGCTGAGAGACGAAACCGAACATTAAAGGACATGGTGAGAAGTATGATTGTTCATACTACTTTAACTGATTCACTCTGGGGTGAGGCACTAAAGACAGCAGCATATCTTCTAAATAGAGTACCAACAAAGGCAACAGTTAAGACCCCTTATGAATTATGGACTGGAAAAACACCCAGTATTAAGCATTTACGCATTTGGGGTTGTCCAGCTAAGGCAAGGCCTTATAGGCCAAATGAAAGGAAACTGGACTTAAGAACAGTTAGCAGTTATTTTGTTGGGTACTCTGAAAGGTCTAGAGGGTATAAGTTTTATGATCCCACAATAAGGTCATTCTTTGAGACGGGAAATGCCCAGTTCTTTGAGGATATTGAGTTTGGAGGGAGAAATGAAGTTAGAGACTTTGTCTTTGAAGAAGAATCTGATTCTCTTCCCATGATTGTTCTTGACAATAATCAGGATCAGGATTATATTCCTGATGTTGTTCAAGAAACAATACCAGAATTACAAGACAATGTCGAAAATCTCCCTAATCAAGTTATACCTGAAGAGCAAACTCAACAACCTCAAGAGCAAATGCCATTAAGGAGATCCACAAGAGAAAGGAGAAATTCCAAGAACATGAGGATAATACTGGAATGGTGGAAGATGATCCAATCAACTTTCATCAAGCCATGAAGAGTTCTAATTCTCAAAAGTGGATTGATGCCATGAATGAAGAGATGAAGTCCATTAAAGCTAATGACGTTTGGGATCTTGTTCCATTGCCTGAAGGTACGAAACCTATTGGTTGTAAATGGATATTTAAAACCAAGAGGGATTCGAAAGGTGATGTAAAAAGATATAAGGCTCGTCTTGTTGCAAAGGGCTTTACTCAAAAGGAAGGCATGGATTATAATGAGACTTTCTCTCCAGTTTCATCGAAAGACTCATTCAGAATAATTATGGCATTAGTGGCACATTTTGATCTTGAGTTACATCAGATGGATGTAAAGACTACGTTTCTAAATGGTGACATTGATGAAACAATTTATATGGTGCAACCGGAAAACTTTGTATCAGGAGATTCAAAGAATATGGTTTGCAAATTAAAGAAATCCATCTATGGACTTAAGCAGGCTTCTCGTCAATGGTATCACAAATTTCATCAAGTGATTCTCTCATTTGGTTTTGAGATGAATGTTATTGATGATTGTATATACCATAAGTTTAGTGGGAGTAAGTATATTTTTCTGGTTTTATATGTTGATGATATATTGCTTGCCAGTAATGATATAAGTTTCTTGCACGAAACCAAGAGTTTTTTATCAAAGAAATTTGAAATGAAAGATCTTGGAAATGCGTCTTTTGTATTAGGAATTCAACTACATCAGGATCGTTCTCGATGTATACTTGGATTATCACAAAAGACCTATATAGAAAAAGTGCTTAAAAGATTTGGCATGCAAGATTGTAAACCAGGAGATACCCCTGTTTGTAAAGGAGACAAATTCAGTCTCAATCAGTGTCTTAAAATGACATATAAGGAAATGAAATGCAAAAGATTCCCTATGCTTCAGCAATAGGAAGTCTTATGTATGCTCAAGTATGTACGCGTCCAGATATTGCGTATATTATTGGAATGTTGGGCAGATATTTAAGTAATCCGTGATTGGATCACTGGATAGCAGCCAAAAGAGTCATAAGGTATCTTCAGAGAACAAAACATTACATGCTTACCTATCAGAAGTCAGATCAACTTGAGATCATTGGGTATTCTGATTCTGATTTTGGTGGATGTCAAGCTATGTCTACTTGCTTGCTGGAGGAGCTATTTCTTGGAAGAGTGCTAAGCAGACACTCATAGCTTTTTCCACCATGGCAGCTGAATTCATAGTTTGTTATGAGGCATCCAATCATGGAATATGGTTGCGGAATTTTGTCACAGGGCTGCGCATTATTGATAATATTGAAAGACCACTTAAGTTATTTTGTGACAATCAGTTTGCAGTATCATATTCAAATAACAACAGGAGCTCATCTAAATCAAAATATATAGAGATCAAGTTCCTTGTTGTGAAAGAAAGAGTTTAGAGTGATAAAGTTTCGGTAAAGTCTCTATAGAGCATATTGGGACAAACTCTATAGTTGTGGATCCACTTACTAAAAGTTTACCGCCCAAGGTCTTTCATGAGCATGTTGCTCATCTGGGTGTTGTATCATTTGATGATATGTTACTTTAGTGGGAGTTTGTTTTGTTGAGGTATTTGGTTTATGTTTCACTCTATTTTGGTGATCTCATAAGGTTGGACCAGTTGAAAATAGGCATGTTTAGATCAAATTACATGTAATTTTCATGCTACACATCCATACTTGATCTATGTCATTTAATTATGTTAATATATGTGACCATGGATGGGTTTAGTTACAATACAATTTAAAAAACGTAATGAAATTGATATGAATAAGATGATCTAGGGACATTATGTAACTTGAAAGGGTTTTTGTGAAGAAAAATATATAGTATGTTTTGAGGCCTAAATTATGTAAGAAATCAAAATAGAGAAAGGGGTAAAATAGCTAATTTGGTATTGAGTAGAAGATTATATTCTGGATTTCGATTTAAATTGTTGGCCTATAATTTTGTCATCATCATTAACCAACTTTGGAGGGTTTTTTTTCTTGTATTAATATTTCAATTTGTTAGTGATTTGTTTGATGTAGATATAGGAGTTTGTTTTTCAAAGATTCTATAATTATAATTATTTAATAATTATAGTGAATTTAGGCCAATTGTAACAGTAATTTTTTGCATTCATTTGGAAATTTTCAACAGAATATTTGAAGTGTACTTTACTTTTAATTTTTTGATTTCAATGTTATTCTTTTTTTGTTGTCGCCGATTCAAATTTTTTATTTGTGGTTAATCCCAACATCCCTTCCTCCATTCTATTTGCACATGTCGAAATCCTATCGATTTTGCCATGCTCTTTTTTTTTATATAATTTTTTTTGCATATTTGAATTCCTTGACTGTTGAAGATAATATACATCAATCAAAGTTTTTTCTCTGTCGGGAGGTTTCATGGTATCTATCCTTGAACAAGGTGATATTTCATGAAGTAAGGAGGTTCGATGATTTTTAACCCCCGCCAACCATTTCACATTTCAATTATACCAATACCAGAACAGAGCAAAAACAAGACAACAAACTATACATTCCCACAATAAACGTTTACATTTCTTCACGAACTGAACAAAAACGAGATATTAAACGGCATATTTATATTCATAGTCACAACTTTAGACAAAGCCATACTTATTTTCACTCTTTCCTGATACCCAAAAAGACACACCTCTGTATTATGCATATACACATAGAATTGTTCTCGTCCTCTCAACCGGAGATGTCAATGGCTTTCACCTCCGGCTTCTTCTCTTCCTCCTTGGGAACCACAACCTGGAGCACGCCATTCTCCATCGACGCCTTCACCTGCTCCACCTTTGCATTTTCCGGCAGCCGGAAGCGTCGGAGGAACTTGCCGCAGCTCCTCTCGATACGGTGCCACTTATCCGTCTTCTCCTCGTGCTCCCCGCTCCTCTCCCCACTGATCTGGAGGACCCTCCCATCCTCCACCTCCACTTTAACCTCCTCCTTCTTCAACCCAGGGAGGTCGACCTCGAAGACATGAGCTTCCCGGGTTTCCTTCCAGTCGACCCTGGTGTTCGCGATCTGGGCAGTTTCGTTGGTGTGTCGGCCGCTCGTCAGAGCACCGGTGAAGGGGAAGTCGTGGAAAGGATCCCAGACATCCAAGGAGAAAGGGTCGAAGATGTTAGAGCGTTGGCCACCGAAGA
This sequence comes from Piper betle, assembly GCA_033002965.1. NCBI lineage: Eukaryota > Viridiplantae > Streptophyta > Magnoliopsida > Piperales > Piperaceae > Piper > Piper betle. The sequence goes on from JAURVB010000666.1 coordinate 12,961, forward strand.
AGCTTGGGATGAGCGCCATTGTTAGTAGAATCAAAGAGCGAGTGTTGAGGATGCTTATATTGAGAGGAAACTCGGATTTGATGATGGCTGAGCAGAGAAGAGAGGCATAAATAGGGAGAAAAGTGGTTGAAGATACTTCCAGAGTCCAGAGTTGGATATAGACCGTCGAGAGGTGATGATGTGTGAGAAAGATAGGATGGTGCATGAAAGCTCTACAAGTTTCCACAAGTTTCCTATACTTTGTCTGGATTACAGCTCTACTTGTAAAAAAATTTGACTTAGATAAATCGTGTTAAAGCCGTGTTAAATTTTGACACAACATTTGTCACAATCGCTTTGTGTTTTGCGGTTTTACCGCATGGAGTTGTATCAAACTTTTGACACAAACTTGCTGCGACAAATTGTTGTATCAAGTATTTCAATAGTCATTTATCTTGGATCATCGTGACAAATAATTTCATATTGAATAACTATAAAAAATTATGATAAATTTGACCGACAAAATAGTAGCGGTGAAAAGCTATTTTACAATAGTGAGAGTAGATATAATACATATGATTAATTATAAATTTTTTTGACTATATTTTGATTTGTTATACCTTTAATCAGATGTCGGTTTTTATTTTATTAATAATAATAGATTTAATTTGTCAATTTTATTAAGATTATTTAAATTGGATCTACTTGACAAACAGTGACATACAAAATTGGACAAAGGACGACTAGGGATGGCTGTGACCGTTTGTAAAACCCACGATTCAAGTTAGGGTTTTATATTTAGAACCGGTCGGGTCGACCGTCATTTTTCGAGTTGAGTCAGTTTTAGGACACGTGTACTGAGCCGACGCCAGTCGCGTGTATGAGCTATGAGGGTCATGCGTACCCAAGTATATGATGATAACGTCATTAACACAGCAGAACAGAATGAGTTATCAGAATATGTAAGTATGCCAGTGATTTTTTTATATATAGTGGAT
>JAURVB010000667.1:0-19675 GCA_033002965.1 Piper betle
ATATGTAAGAACCGTGAAAATATGTGAAAATTTTTATTTCAAGACTTGAACCTAAGTATTATGAAATATTATTTTCGATGAATGGATATGGTTGGTTATCAAGTAGACCGGTCACGGTTCAACGTAAAGCCAAACCCTAACCTTAGAGAAGACGTAAGGCCAAACTCTGGCATTAGGGAAGACGAACCCAACCTAGAGAATACTGATTCATGAACGGATGATGGGGTAAGAGAATTTAATAAAGGGACTCGTTGAACCTAGGGAATACCTATACATGAATAGATGTGAGAATTTAATTGAGGAACTCGTTGAAGCATATATATATAGGAGGAGGGGGTTAGGGAGAAAAAGCAGTCCACTCCTTCTTGCCTCCTCTCCAGTGCCTTTCCATTGTGGTGTAAGTATTTCATACTTCATCTTAGTTTCTTTTCCATTAGAACTCTTACATGCATGGTTGCAACGCATAAATTCATTAGAAATACCTTGCTAAGTTGCTGGAACTTTTTGGTATAAATTGCAATAGGTCTTTGGGTGTTGAGATATTGTATGATTGCAAATTAGATGGCAGATATGAAATTCATGTTTGACTTTTAGCCGCACTGTTCAAAATCTAATAATGGACATGTCAGAATGGAACGGACAATCCATAAATAAATATCGGCCTATAGGGGGTACGATGGAATGGACCCATCGGCTCAACCTAATACAGTGGTACGGTGGAATGGACCCATCGGCCAATAGGGGGTACGGTGGAATGGACCCATCGGCTCAACCTAATACAGTGGTACGGTGGAATGGACCCATCGGCCAATAGGGGGTACGGTGGAATGGACCCATCGGCTCAACCTAATACAGTGGTACGGTGGAATGGACCCATCGGCCAATAGGGGGTACGGTGGAATGGACCCATCGGCTCAACCTAATACAGTGGTACGGTGGAATGGACCCATCGGCCAATAGGGGGTACGGTGGAATGGACCCATCGGCTCACCATACAGTGGTACGGTGGAATGGACCCATCGGCCTAATAGGGGGTACGATGGAATGGACCCATCGGCTCAACATAATAAGGGGTACGATGGAATGGACCCATCGGCCTAATAGTTTTATAGTGGCAACCCAACATAATAAGGGGCACGATGGACTGACCCATCGGCCCAATATTTTATAGTGGCAACCCAACATAATAGGGGGCACGATGGACTGACCCATCGGCCCAATATTTTATAGTGGCAACCCAACATAATAGGGGGCACGATGGACTGACCCATCGGCCCAATATTTTATAGTGGCAACCCAACATAATAGGGGGCACGATGGACTGACCCATCGGCCCAATATTTTATAGTGGCAACCCAACATAATAGGGGGCACGATGGACTGACCCATCGGCCCAATATTTTATAGTGGCAACCCATCGGCCAATAAGGGGGCACGATGGACTGACCCATCGGCTAATAGAACTACATCGAGCTTGATCCCGATATGGGTATGTAGGCCAATCAAGATTGTTTGATTTCAGCTCAAATAAGGTAGAATAAAAGTATGATAGGATAGTCAGGTTAGGAGAATGGGTAATAAATGGGACTTCTTTTTATTTTGTTTTGAGTTATAAATGTGGCTATGGGAAATGGTCTAAGACTGTGGGAACCATTATTTTATAACTTATTACTCGGCATTTAGTAGTTTTATTTTGGTAACACCTGGCCAACAAGGCCCACAATATTATTAAAAATGGCCGGGTCGTTACATGATACTCGAAGGAAGGACTTAGAATTCCAAGTTGGGGAGTTCGTCTACCTTAAGACCTCACCTAAAAGGGAGTGATCAGATTTAGAACATCAGGGAAGTTGAAGCCAAGATTCATAGGACCATTTCCAATTTTGGATCGAATCGGAAGTTGTGCATATAGATTAGCATTACCACCAAGCCTTGATGGTGTACACAATGTCTTTCATGTGTCAATGCTAAAGAAATATGTACGAGATGAGAATCACATTATCACAAATTTTGCAGATTTAGAGCTACAATCGGATTTAACCTACGAGGAAAAACCGATTCGAATCTTGGCAAGGGAAACAAAGACACTCTGTAGCAAGGAGATCCCTTTGGTAAAGGTATTATGGAGAAATCAGGGATCAGAAGAAGCGACATGGGAGACTGAACAGGAAATGGCCAGAAAATATCCTAGCCTGTTTGTAGCATAAAATCTGTGTAAATCCGATTTATGCTATGATATTTCGGGGACGAAATAGTTCTAAGTTGGGGAGATTGTAAAGACCCGGAAAAAAAAATTTTCATTAGCTGGTTAAGTATGAATTACCCGGTTAAATTGAAAAGTAATTTCTAATCGGACGATTCTAGTTGAATCAGTCGAGTCGAACACATTAATTAAGTGAACCATACCATTTAAGAGGTTGAGTGAAAAGGTTAAGTGAACCGTGTTAATTACCCAATTACCCGGTTAAAGGAATTATGATGAAAGGGTGCTTCCACAAACCCTAGCCGTCATTTATTCTTTATAAAAGGAGAAGGGGTCGTTGAACCTAGGAAATACCAATGGATGATGGGGTGTGAGAATTTAATGAAGGGGTCGTTGAACCTAGGAAATACCAATGGATGATGGGGTATGAGAATTTAATGGAGGGAATGGTTGAAGTGTATATATATGCAGGAGGAGGGAGTATTTCATCCCTCATCTCCGTCCCAGGCGACCTCCCCATTACTGTGTGAGTATTTCATCCCTCATCTCCGTCCCAGGCGACCTCCCCATTACTGTATTAGGGTTCACGGGTCACAGTCAGACGTAATCACAAATCAGGTACGTATAATAGGTAGAACATCATACTTTCCTTGTTGGTAGCCTAGGTCGGCCTGAGCCCAGATTCGACTACCATGCACCGAGTGCAACCGGGGTCAATGAATTGACTCAGTCCGACACTGGGTCGTGTTATGTGCGTGAATTTTGTAATGCATCGACATTGTTTTGGAGTAGTGATAGCCACCCCATAAAAAGGCTACGGCCGGGGTGAGTGAGGCACAGCGATTCCTCCATCGCACTGGAGTGCAGTGATAGCCGCCCCATAAAAGGCTACGGCCGGGGTGTGAGGCACTGGCACTGGAGTAGTGATAGCCCCATAAAAGGCTACGGCCGGGGTGTGTGAGGCACTGGCACTAGAATTGGTAGTGAGAGCTTCCCACAAACGGGGCATAGCAATCACCTGAGTGCAGTGATAGCCGCCCCACAAAAAGGCTACGGCCGGGGTGTGCAAGGCATTGGCACTGGAGTGCAGTGATAGCCTCCCCATAAAAAGGCTACGGCCGGGGTGTGCGAGGCACTGGCACTAGAATTGGTAGTGAGAGCTTCCCCACAAACGGGGCATAGCAATCACCCGAGTGCAGTGATAGCTACCCCACAAAAAGGCTACGGCCGGGGTGTGCGAGGCACTGGCACTGGAGACGGTAGTGGTAGCCTCCCCACAAAAAAGGCTACGGCCGGGGTGTGCGGATCACAGCGGATACCTCCTCCGCATTGTTTTGGAGTATAGCGGAATCGCTCCACCGCATATTAAAATAAACATAAGGAAATAGTGGAATGTACTTGTTTTGTTTTATCTATTATACTACTTAGTGTTGTAATCACTAACGCGGAATTGCCTCCGCAGGTATGCAGATACGAGATTAGGTGATTGACATCCAGAGTATGGAGCAAAATAAATATGAGGACTCCTTTTTTATTTAATTGAGAAATAAGTGTGGCTGCTGGGAAACGGTCCAAGACTGTGGGATCTTTATATATGTTATTATTTATAAAAAATGTTTGACATAATTACTTTACTTTTGAGTAACACCTAGCCAGTTAGGCCCACAATATCGTGAAAAATGGCGGGTCGTTAAATGCAGAAGCTCCAATCGGGTTCTCGCCCCTAGGTGGCGAGCATATACTTCATACCTGCACATCAAAACTAAATACTAATGCTCACTCATGATGCAGTCATACATCCTATATCATGCATACATTCATCACGCATCAATCACAGTCACATCAACCTATGTCAATTCTATCAAGTCTGCTTAGGCTAGTTTGAATTAGATCATGTTCATTACTTGGTTACCCTAATTAGTTTCTTAGTCAAATCAAACAAATTTCATTTGTAACACCACTCAAATCAAACAAATTTCATATTTTATTCTTAATCAAATCTACATATATATATATATATATATATATATATATATATATACACACACAATTATAACACACAATTGACCAATCCTTTCATGAAATTCTAATAATTAGTACTTTTAAATAATCAAATTACACTAAATTATACCTCACGCGGTTCGTGGCTCGAATTTGGCACCTTATTGCGTCCGAAGTTCAATAGGGTTTGATTGGAGGGATTCAGCGGAAGATCAGGTGATTTTCGACGAATTTCGGTGAATCAAGTTTTTTGGCGACTGTTACGGCAAGGCAATTGGGGGTAAGTGTAAAACCCACGATTCGAGTTAGGGTTTTATATTCAGAACCGGTCGGGTCGACCGTTATTTTTCGAGTTGAGTCAGTTTCAGGACACGTGTACCGAGCCGACGCCGGTCGCGTGTATGAGCTATGAGGGTCATGCGTACCCAAGTATATGATGATAACGTCATGAACACAGCAGAACAGAATGAGTTATCAGAATATATGAGAGTATGCCAGTGATTTTTTTTATTTTTATATATAGTGGATCGTAGAATTAGTTTTAGGCCGTTTACCGCGTTAGGACGCGTTACGGGCATTTTGGGTGGGTTGATAGTTCTAGAGCATATCATTATGATTTTTTGGTGTTGTTTGATTTTATGGGATTTTTCCCAAATTTTTTTGGAATTTTTTTACGACTTAAATATTATTTTTGACTCGAGTCGGAGACGAGTCAAGTAATATTTACGACCTTGCCACCACACACCCCGCGCCTTTCTTTTCTTCCCCAAACCAAACCCCGACGCCGCCACTGCGCGTCGCCGCCTGTCGCCGCCGCCCGGCCGTCGATAGTCGCCGCCTAGCCCGACGACGACGTTGCCGTGCTGCCCCGACCAGCCCCGGCCGCTGCCAGGCCACTGCGACGCCGGAATCGCCGCGCCTAGCGCCGCGCACGGGTTGTGCCCGCGTCGCCGATCGCGCCGCCGGCGACCGTCGCCGCCGCGATCCAGCTGTAGCCTCGACACCCTTGACCACCCAGCAACCCTCCCCGACCGGAGCAGAGGCCATCGCCGCCCAGAGCGGCCGGATCGAGCCACCCATCGCCGCCGGCGCTGTTTTAGCCATTTTCCGGCGAACCACCGCCTCGGCCAACCATGTCGACGTCGTGGATGCGTCGGGCTCGCCGAGCCGGTTCCAATGGTACCCTATATGACCCCTATCCAGCTAGTAGACACCGCCGGCAATTGTCGCCGGAAAACTACCGGAAGGGTGCCGGAAAACCACTGTAGTTGCCGGAAAACCGCCAAAACCCGCCGGAAAACCGGATTCGCTGGAATTTGCCGGATCTTCCGCGGAGCTCAACCAGTCGATCCCAATCGAACTTCGGACGCTGATGAGTGCCGAATTCGAGCTCCGAGACGCGCGACGGAACCCTAGCCGTCGCCGATTGCCAACGACGTGAGGTATAATTACCTCCGAATTTATAAGTTAAAGTTTGATGATTGTTAGCACAGCATGCTAGGGTTGATTAATTATCATGATTAATGTCTTGACCATGAATAAAGTAAAGATGTGCATGATAAGATTATTAGTGAACGAAGTAAGTGATATAATGAGATGAATTATGTATGAGCATGTTAATCTAGTACGATGCAACTTAGAAGAACAGAATAAAATATGGTATGAATAGTTTGAGTTAGGATTATTTACTCTTATAATTATTGATTGTTATTTTGATGGATGATTTTGTGGTTGCATTGTGTGTGATTCATGGATTTTGATGCATCATGTAGTTAGTGGGCGTTAGTATTTAGTTTTGATGTGTAGGTACGGAGTAGGAGCTCGCCGCCTAGGCGCGATGACACGCTTGGAGCTTCTACCAGGTCCGTTTAGGACTCGTCTCTGATTTTTACGCTCTTTCTATTGTATGTTTATTTTATTATTTGCAGGACGGGTTAAGTGGCGTTTTATTGGATCCCACTTAACTCGGGTCATTTAACCGAATATTTTCCGGATTAATAACCCTTCGAGGATGAGATCCCTCGAGGATGATTTCGAAAACAAGATCCACCACAAGTTGCCTTCGGGCCTATTATATGAATCCCTACCCAGCCCTATATATATATATGTAGTTTTCGCGTTTTCAGTGAGACGAGAGATGGAGAAATCGACTGCACGTACCATGCAGAGGATGCCGTGACAGTCAAAGCGGGCTCTGGATTAGTGCCAGCGGACTGTTCCATTCCCGAGGGATCCTGACAACTCCGCGTTTGAGTTCCTCACACCCGGAGAACGTGGAGGTTTACGGGTACTGTTTAGTACAGCGCATGTCCGGACTTGTGGTTCAAAGGGTACTAAAGGCGACTGCCTGAGAGTACTCGGCCTTCGTGCTCAAGGCCAGGAGAAATATGGAGGTAAGGAGAGGGCTTAGGATAAAGTTTCACGAGAAGTACTGAAAAAGAAGTGCTGAGAGTAGCACAGTACCAGCAGCAGATCAGTAAGTTCGGGATGCTACCGGGTCTGCAGCCCAGTGGCTCCTCAGTAGTGCCCTTCAGAGTGTTCACGTGGAGTATATGTTGTTTTCGTTCATATGAGAGTTTGCTCTCATAGCCAGTTTGTTATAGATATTTTCTTTTCGGACCAGTAACGCTTGTTACTGACGTTTTTCTTATATATATGTAGGTGATAAGCACGAGATGGATGTGCCGGCCGGGACGGAGGAGCAATAAGGTCTTCTGCACACACACATTGGGTGATTGAATGTTTCATGTTTTGTTTATGATGTTATTTAATAAACATGCTATGATTAAATGTTTGAGGCATGATAATGATACGAAATGAAATGATCACAGTAGCGCAGCAAAAGTATGATGGGTTAGGACCCAAGTTCCAGAATGAGCTTATAGTATATCAGATTGTGTGTTAATGAAATTGTTGATATATGCTTATATACCTGTATATATTATTTTGACAGGGTGGACCCTAATTGCACTTTTAGGGGAGACCCTGTCTGTTTTATTTCAGAATTTTGATCGTAACTGTATTGGTGTGTATTTTGAATTGCTTGTCATTCATGTAGTACCATGTTAGGATTTTGCGTATTTATTCATTCATGATGGATCGTATCTTCATCTTAAGACGCCGAGATTGGATCCACATGAGTTAGGTTCGGGTTAGCCGACCTAACCGGGGCCTGTAACATGCCGGTTCGGTTCACGAGCGTGAACCGGATTTGGGGTGTTACAGTAAGGGTTAGCACCGGCTTTGCAAGGTCACCCCAATGGTGGTGACGGCATGGGCGGCCTTCGTGGTGATGACCGCTGGCGGCAGTGTCGAGTTCGGTTGGGGCGGTCGATCGCTCTGATCAGGCCCACGGCCGGCTTAAACAGTGGCGCTAGGTAAGGGGGAAATGTAGGGGAGGTCGAGGGGAAGGGCTTCGTTGTCACAGCGGTGGCGACGCAGCCCAAACGGCGGCGAATCGACAAAGGTAGTGTTGCGGCTCATGGGGCGATTCCAGCATCATGGCCGGGTGTGGTTGAGGTGGCACGGCATTGGCGATGGCGGCGATGATAGGGGTTGGGTGAGGAAGTGTCGGGAAAGGAGATGAAACACTCCGGTGGCAAACTCATAAATAAGTATTGACCTGATTCCTTCTCAAGTCAAAATAGTAACTAGTTCATAATAAATCCTAAAAAAATCTAGAAAAATATGGGAAAATCCTATAAAATATAACAAACACGACAACATCTAAATGACATGCTATATAACTAATAACCCACCCAAACTGCCCCATAATGTGTCATAATGCGTTATTCGGCCTAAAACTATATCTACGATCAGACATATAAAAAAAATACTGCATACTTTCATATATTCTGATAACTCATTTCTTACCATCTTTTTGATGTTATCATCATATACTCAGGTACACTTGACCCTCATCACTCATAACTCATGGCTGGCCTCGACTCAGCACGCGGTTCATGAAACTGACTCAACTCAAACTGACGATTGAACCAACTAGTTCTCTGTAGTAAAGCTCTAACTCGAGTCATAGGTTTTACAGGAGGAGTCCAGCCACGAGCTGGCAGGAAACAACAAGAAAGGGGCAGATCGCCGCCAGGTATGGCAATGTTGCCGACGGCGATCGCGGCTGATTCGGTGACCAGGGGCGAGGCAGAGACTCGTCGGCGGCAAGCCGAAGTGGGAGCAAAAACAACTGGAAATCCATGCGTGAATTTAACGCTGAGTGGATGCCTCAAATCGTGCCATGTGGCACAATCTAGACATCCAACAACTCGTAGCCTAGTGGGGCCCACCTATGGGTATGTGCAATATACTTATGGATGGAAAGCTAGGATTGGGACCGTCCAAAGTCAAAACTGATTCGAGTCCTAAAAAGTGACTCGGTAGGCGGGAATCGAGGTAGAATGGCTAAATGGGCCTCGAACCCTACACTCGATCAAGCTAGTCCCACTGGGGCACTATCCAGTGATTTGAAATTCCTATGCTACATGCAAATGAAATACCCAAAAAATCCCAGACAAGTACTACACTTTGCAACAACCTAGATCTAGGCCTAACTCATAAAAATCATATGTATATCTCATGTATACACGAATAACTCATGCTCTACTGTATGATAACTGAAACTATCATATGCATGTCGGGCATAATCAGCCTCCACAACATGTTCATATGGCCATCTGGGCCTCATACTCATATTCTTAAACTTGTTCTTGCTCGAGTTCGCTCGAACTGACTCAAGACTACCTGAACTAGACAAAACTAAAATCGGGTAAAACCCTAACCCAAAAAATAGGGTTTTACAAGAATGATGGTTGCCATGACAGTAGAAGAACAGTCAACTTTAGATCAAAGAGGAATACACATAACACCACCAATAGACCCATCCACTTTAGCACCACCATGGGCAATGGAAATGGGCACAACCACAATTGTTGAAGCACTGGAGGATACGATGACATGGCAAGTATACATGCATCCAACTTCAGATTTCAGATTTAGTGGATGGTTATGAGAGTAAAGCCTCCTTGATTTAAAATTTCAAGGACAAAATTTATGTAAGGAGGGGAGATTGTAAAACCCATGATTCGAGTCAAGGTATTATAGACTGAACCGGTCGGTTCGACCATTATTTTCAGTCGGGTCAATTTTAGAACACGTGTACCGAGCCGACGCCGGCCTTATGTTATGAAACATAAGAGTCATATGTGCCCAAGTATATGATGATAACGTCAGTAAGACGACAACAGAATGAGTTATTAGAATATAAGAGAGTATGCCAGATTTTTCTTTATCGATTTTAATTAGAACGTAAAATAATTTTTAGGCCAAAAAATGATTAGGACGTGTTACAAGCAGTTTGGGTGGGTTATTAGTTATAGAGCATGTCATTGTAATGTTGTGATGTGTATTATGTTTTATGGGATTTTTCCCTATTTTTCTAAATTTTTTTAGAATTCTTACGAGTTAGTATTATTTTTCTAAAGTCAGAGTCGAGTTAAGTTTTAATTAAGAAATGACCATTTGTTTTTCTCATTGACCATTCGTTTTTCTCCTTAACCACTCATTTTTCTCATCGACCACTCATTTTCTCCCCCCTAACATCTATTTATTCCACACCTCCGACACTGTCACCACCCAATTCCACCATCCTCCTCACCCAACTTCCTTCTTCTTTTTCTCCCTTCCCTCTTCCCCACGACCCACACTCGAGGCAGCCACAGTCTTGTCACGATCTGTAAAAACAATGATTTTTATTACAAGACTCGAACCTAAATATTATGAAATAAATATGGATGAACCGATATGGTTGGTTATCAAGTCGACCGGTCATGGTTCGACTTGAAGTCACCTAGAAAATACCTATTCATGAATGGATGATGGGGTGTGAGAATGTAATGAAGGGGTCGTTGAACCTAGGAAATACCAATGGATGATGGGGTGTGAATTTAATGAAGGGGCTCGTTGAACCTAGGAAATACCAATGGATGATGGGGTATGAGAATTTAATGGAGGGAATGGTATTCATGAATGGATGATGGGGTGTGAGAATTTAATGAAGGGGTCGTTGAACCTAGAAAATACCAATGGATGATGGGGTGTGAGAATTTAATGAAGGGGCTGGTTGAAGTGTATATATATGCAGGAGGAGGGAGTATTTCATCCCTCATCTCCGTCCCAGGCGACCTCCCCATTACTGTGTGAGTATTTCATCCCTCATCTTATTTGTTTCCATTAGGATTCTTGCATGCAAGGTTTGTTGAAGACGCCCTGCCAAGTTGCTAGATCTCCAGCGTCTTATGCATGGGGTTCTTGTCGATTGCTTAGTTGTTTTGTAAATGGACATGTTAATAATTAAATTATCAATTAGATAATGGGGATTTGGATAATGATAATTAATAATTAATTATCATTAGAATTGCTGAAAATTTAATAAGAAATGAAGACTAACATGAACTAATTACATCATTTAAAATTGATAGTATATTAGTCATGTAAGTTGCATGTAGGTTCATGCAAAATAAAATTATACTAATGTATAATTTTATGCCCCCATTCCGATTAGGGTTCACGGGTCACAGTCAGACGAAATCACAAGTCAGGTATGCCCCCATTCCGATTAGGGTTCACGGGTCACAGTCAGACGAAATCACAAGTCAGGTACGTATAATAGGTAGAACATCGTACTTTCCTTGTTGGTAGCCTAGGTCAGCCTGAGCCCAGATTCGACCACCATGCACCGAGTGCAACCGCGGTCAAAGAATTGACTCAGTCCGACACGGGGTCGTCTTATGTGCGTAAATTGTGTAATGCATCGACATTGTTTTGGAGTAGTGATAGCCGCCCCATAAAAAGGCTACGGCCGGGGTGAGCGAGGTACAGCGATTCCTCCATCGCACTAGAGTGAAGTGATAGCCTCCCCATAAAAAGGCTATGGCTAGGGTGTGTGAGGCACTGGCACTAGAGTTGGCAGTGAGAGATTCCCCACAAACGTGGCGTAGCATTCACTTGAGTGCAGTGATAGCCTCCCCATAAAAAGGCTACGGCTGGGTGTGTGAGGCACTGGCACTAGAATTGGTAGTGAGAGCTTCCCCACAAACGGGGCGTAGCAATCACCTGAGTGCAGTGATAGCTTCCCCACAAAAAGGCTACGGCCGGGGTGTGCGAGGCACTGGCACTGGAGACGGTAGTGGTAGCCTCCCCACAAAAGGGCTACGGCCGGGGTGTGCGGATCACAGCGGATACCTCCTCCGCATTGTTTTGAAGTATAGCGGAATCGCTCCACCGCATATTAAAATAAACATAAGGAAATAGTGGAATGTACTTGATTTGTTTTATCTATTATACTACTTAGTGTTGTAATCACTAACGCGGAATTGCCTCCGCAGGTGTGCAGATACAAAAGTAGGTGATTGACAACGAGGGCATGGAGCAAAATAAATATGAGGACTCCTTTTAATATTTATTTGAGAAATAAGTGTGGCTACTGGGAAACGGTCTAAGACTGTGGGATCTTTATATTTGTTTTTGTTAAAAAAATGTTAGACATATTTGCTTAATTGTGAGTAACATTTGGCCAGCTAGGCCCACAATGTTGTGATAAAAAGGCGGGTCGTTACACGATCGCTACATGACTTATGATTAGGTATAGAAATTTATCCAATTTTATTTGATTGTTTTATGATTTTGGTGTGATTGTAAATAGGTGTTGTTTTAAATTCAAATGCATGTTAACGGATGATAATAATGAATTAGAATTAGAATTTAAATGCATGTAAATATATGTTGTCTTGTATGGATTGATGCGGAGTGTAGCATTCATGCATTAACTGGGCGTTAGTATTTAGTCTTGATATGTAGGTACGAAGTAGGAGCTCGCCGCATAGTAACGAGGACACATTTGGAGCTTCTACTAGGTCCGTTAGGACTCATTTCCTATTTTACGCTCTATTTATTATGTACTGTTTTATTTACAGGATGAATTAAGTGGCATTTTATTGGATCCCAGTTAGCCCGGGCCATTTAATCAACCAATTTTTCGGATTAGTAACCATTGGGATGAGATCCCTTGAGTATGTTTTTGAAAACAAGATCCACCACAAGTTGTCTTCGGGCCTATTATATAAATCCCTTCCCAAACCTATAAGTAGTTTTATCGAGCTTTCAGTGAGATGAGAGATGGGAAAATTGACTCATACATACCATGAGCGGGTGCACGTGCTAGTTAAACTAGGTTGTTCCAATCTTGAGGGATCCTGACAACTCCCATTTTGAGTTCCTCACACTCGGAGAAATGTGGAGGTTTACGGGTACTGTTTAGTACAATGCATGTCCAGACTTGTGGTTCAAAGGGTACTAAAGGCAAACATCTGAGAGTACTCAGTCTTCATGCTGAAGGCTAGGAGAATTATGAAGGTTATGAGAGAGCTTAGGATATACTAGTACCAGAAAATGAAATGAGAAAATGTCGAGAGAGGCATAAGCAGCAAGAGACCAGTCAGTTCAGGATGCTACCGGGTTTGCACCCAATGGCTCCTCAGTAAGTGCCCTTTAGAGAGTTCACGAGAAGTATATGAATGTTTTCTTTCATATGAGAGTTTGTTCTCATAGCCAGTTTGATATTCGTTATATTTTTGGACCAGTAACACTCGTTATAGATGCGTTTTTATAATATACGTAGGTGATGATCATGAGTAGGATGAGCCAACTTGGATGGAGGAGCAGTGACTTCTATTGCATACACACTTGTCAGATGATAGCATGTTTAGTATTTTGAGGATAGTGTAATGAAATATAATACATGATGATGTGGTGTGATATTATGTATGTTGCAGTAGAAACAATGACATGTTAATAAATATGTTTAGACATTGAATAAATACAACAAGCAAGTTAAGGCTCAGAATTAATGAGAAATGTGAATAAAATGGATAGATGGGTCAAGACCCAATTCAATTAGATAAGATGAAGGTAAATTAGCAGTTGAGTCGAGATTCAATGCATAAGTGAATTATACAGTCAATTGAAATTATTGTGTGAATGTTTTATTAATTATATATATGCGTATACATGTTGATTTGACAGGGTGGCCCTTAATTGCACATTTAGGGGAAACTCAATCCGTCATATTTTACAAATTTTTATCGATTTTTATTATAATTATTTGGTATGTGAATTGGTTGACATGTCATCCATGTAGTAGCATGTTCGGTTTATTTTTGTGCATTCATCCATTATAGTGATTGACATCTTCCATCTCGAGACGCTGAAAGTAGATCCGCAAAGTTGGGTTCGGGTTACCTGACCTAACCGAGATCAGTGGCATTCCGGTTCGGTTCCCTAGTGTGAACTAAATTTGGGATGTTATAGTTATCATGGCAAGTTTACACAATATTTTTTGTCAATGTTTTATTGTGGAAAAATCTGTCATAAATATAATTTTTTATAAAAAAAACCACAATTGGCGACCATTAATAGCCGCTGGAGTGCCAATTGATGGTAGGGAAGGGCGGCCGTTAATGGTCATCAAAAGCTGAGGAAACAACATTTTGGTGGGAGGGAGGGCTGGCCATTACTGGCCATCTGAAGCCAAGCCTAATGGCAGCCATTAGTGGTCCCCGAAAGCTGAGCAGATACCATTAGTGACCAACCTCCCCACCTCATATCTCAACTTCTAGCAGCCATTAATGGCCACCTATTAGTCGGAGGAATTGGAAGGGATGACCATTAATGGCCTTCCCACCCTGGATGGCAATTAATGGCCCCTAGGATCCCTCCCTCAAATAGGCGGCCATTAATGGCTGCCAAAAGCCAAGGAGATGACCATTATGGTATGCCTATTGCACCAACCATTGTTCCCTCCTGTTGTTTTCGAATTTAGTTCCGCATCACGTTGCCTTTGAGCATATTTATATAATTCTCTTCGCAGAACTATGTCCAGTATTCATTGGATTATAGTGAGCCAAGAGTTGGTGGACTTGACCTTGTATATACTGTGAAAGGGAACATATGCAGGTTCCATAAGGGATCCTGACATCTCTCTGTCTTAAGCTTCCTCACACATGGAGAGGTATGGAGTAGAGGGGACTAGAATTTTGTAGAGCGCATGTTTAGACTTATGGTATCAAAGGGTACTAAAGGCTACTATCTTAGAGTATTTAGCCTTTGTTCTCTGGGCCAGGTGTTATATGGAGGCTTGGAGTTGTAAAATCTGGCCCGTCGCCCGGTGTTTTACTCGTGGTTTGTTGATGTCTAGATCTGAGTCGCAAACAATTAGTCTGGTTCAATCGGTCCAGTGCTAAGAGAATCCTTGTATGTTGTTGTGGGCTTGGACATTGGGTGTTCCACATTTGATTTTTCTTGTCGGCCCAATTGCCATGCCACTGGTTTGTGCTTTATTTGGTTGTGTTATGTAGTTTACGGTCATGTTCGCACGTGTTTTGTGCGCGTCAGGCTTTTTGTTTTAAGTAAGGCTAGAGGCGTGTCACATACATTTGGGCATACTTCTTAGCCCCAGTCGAACCATAGAAAATGTCCCGAACCTCCCCTTCATTTTCCCCTTTTCTTCCCTCTTGTCTTTCCATTTGTCCAGGTCACGAAGTGGTGCCTGCTCAAGGGCGCACCTTAGCCACTTTGCAACATGCACATTGCACGTGGGTGCAGTTTGCACATAGTGTAAAGTGGGTAAGGCACCCGCCATAGGTCCTTTCCCCCCTCTATCGCCCTCCTCTGCCCCTTGTTGTGTGAGATACCTCAACTTAGTCCCACATCTAATACCTACTAGGAGAAGATCCTGTTTATAAGTGGGAATGGACTATAGATGTGAAAACCATGATTTTTATTAAAAAACTCGAACCTAAATATTATGAAATAAATATATATGAACCGATATGGTTGGTTATCAAGTCGACCGGTCATGGTTCGACTTAAGGTCACCTAGAAAATACCTATTCATGAATGGATGATGGGGTGTGAGAATTTAATGAAGGGGCTCGTTGAACCTAGGAAATACCTATGGATGATGGGGTATGAGAATTTAATGAAGGGGCTCGTTGAACCTAGGAAATACCTATGGATGATGGGGTATGAGAATTTAATGGAGGGAATGGTTGAAGTGTATATATATGGAGGAGGAGGGGATCGTTGAGGAGGGGGGAAAAACTTTTTCCTAGCCGTCAAATTTTTCTTGCCTCCTCTCCGTTCCTAGCGACCTCCCCATTTCTGCGTGAGTATTTCGTCCCTCATCTTATTTGTTTCCATTAGGATTCTTGCATGCAAGGTTTGTTGGAGACGCCCTGCTAAGTTGCTAGATCCCTAGCGTCTTATGAATGGGGTTCTTGTCGACAACTTGGTATGAACTACTGCGAGTCTTTGAGGTCGGGTGTTTGTTTTGTTGGGGGTGTGTTGCTTTGCTTCATCCTTCGATTGGCAAGAATTGTTGGGATTCTTTGAATTTCTTAGTTGTTTTGTTGATGGACATGTCAGAATGGACCTGACAGTCAATAATGGATATGTCAGAATGGACCTGACAGCCAAAAATGGACATGTCAGAATGGACCTGACAGCCAATAATGGACATGTCAGAATGGACCTGACAGCCAATAATGGACATGTCAGAATGGACCTGACAGCCAATAATGGACATGTCAGAATGGGCGTGAATAGCTAATAATGGACATGTCAGAATGAACTTGACAGCCAAAAATGGATATGTCAGAATGGACCTGATAGCCAAACATGGATATGTCAGAATGGACCTGACAGCCAAAATAGACATGTCAGAATGGACCTGACAGCCAAAAATGGACATGTCAGCAATGGACCTTACAACCAATAATGGATATGTCAGAATGGACCTGACAGATAAAAATGGATATGTCAGAATGGACCTGACAGCCAAAAATGGACATGTTGACCTGACAGCCAATAGTGGATATGTCAGAATGGAATTGACAGCCAATAATGGACATGTCAGAATGGACCTGACAGTCAATAATGACTAATCTCAGAATGACCTAGGAGACCACCTAATCTAAGAATGAACTGGGAGAAAAACTTTTAACCTCAGAATAACCTGAGAGCCTATAGAACTACATTGAGCTTGATCCCGACATGGGTATGTAGGCTAATCAAGATTGTTTGATTTCAGCTCACCTAAGGAAGAATAAAAGTATGGTTGGTGGTTCTTTTACGAACTCAGGGTAGGAGAATGGATAATAAATTGGACTTTTTTTTTTCTTGTGTTATACATGTGGGTTTGGGAAACGATCCAAGACTATGGAGTAATGCCCGGACTGGTTAGGGCTGGTCGTTACAGGGTTGGTTTGGTTTAATTTCGAGTAACGCGTAGCCATCTAGGCGCCATAGTATTGTGAAAAAATGGCGGGTCGTTGCAGGTGGTATCAGAGCCAGGTTGCATGTTAGATGGTGGGCTGGACTAGGGACGTTGGCTAGGCTGCTGGTCACGGGCCAGAAAGGTCGTGGGCCGGGGCTAGCAACGGGCCAAGTATAGGCATTTCGGGGACGAAATTTCCTAAGGTGGGTGGATTGTGAGATCCTCAAGTTAGTCCCACATCTAATACCTACTGGGAGAAGATCCTGTTTATAAGTGGGAATGGACTATATATCTTTAACTTGGGTTAACCATTTTAAAGAAATGACTTAGGCCCATTATGTTGCACTTTGGGCCGGGTCGTTACAATAGATCTTTAACTTGGGTTAACCATTTTAAAGAAATGACTTAGGCACATTATGTTGCACTTTGGGCCGGGTCGTTACAGGTGGTATCAGAGCACGGTTTCCCACAAGCTCACATTTTATGACTCAAGTACCTTGTTGAAAAGTCCAGTAATTATCTTTTTCCACTGTGTTATGTTATTAATTAACAAAGTTCTTCGCTAATAAACCTCCCCGTCGGTGCTTCAATTGCGGCAGGACAGGACACATGATAAAAGACTGTCATCAGCCTCCGAAGCAACAACAGGAGCAGCCTGAGATCCCGAAGATATAATTAATCATGCTTATCATCTTGCTGTTATAATATTTCGGGGATGAAATATCTCTAAGTTGGGGAGATTGTGAAAACCATGATTTTTATTAGAAGACTCGAACCTAAATATTATGAAATAAATATAGATGAACCGATATGTTTGGTTATCAAGTGGACCGGTCATGGTTCGACTTAAGGTCACCTAGAAAATACTTATTCATGAATGGATGATGGGGTGTGAGAATTTAATGAAGGGGCTCGTTGAACCTAAGAAATACCTATGGATGATTGGGTATGAGAATTTAATGGAGGGAATGGTTGAAGTGTATATATATGGAGGAGGAGGGGATCGTTGAGGAGGGGGGAAAAAACTTTTTCCTAGCCGTCAAATTCTTCTTGCCTCCTCTCCGTTCCTGGCGACCTCCCCATTTCTGCGTGAGTATTTCGTCTCTCATCTTATTTGTTTCCATTAGGATTCTTGCATGCAAGGTTTGTTGGAGACGCCCTGCTAGGTTGCTAGATCCCTAGCGTCTTATGCATGGGGTTCTTGTCGACTGCTTGGTATGAACTGCTACGAGTCTTTGGGGTCAGGTGTTTGTTTTGTTGGGGGTGTGCTACTTTGGTTCATCCTTCGATTGGCAAGAATGATTGGGATTCTTTGAATTTCATAGTTGTTTTGTTGATGGACATGTCAGAATGGACCTGACAGTCAATAATGGATATGTCAGAATGGACCTGACAGCCAAAAATGGATATGTCAGAATGGACCTGACAGCTAAAAATGGATATATCAGAATGGTCCTGACAGCCAAAAATGGACATGTCAGAATAGACCTGACAGCCAAAAATGGACATGTCAGAATGGACCTGACAGCCAAAAATGGACATGTCAGAATGGACCTGATAGCCAAAAATGGATATGTTATAATGGAACTGACAGGCAATAATGGACATGTCAGAATGGACCTGACAGCCAATAATGACTAATCTTAGAATGACCTGGGAGACCACCTAATCTCAGAATGAACTGGAAGACAAACTTTTAATCTCAAAATAACCTGAGAGCCTATAAACTACATTGAGCTTGATCCCGACATGGGTATGTAGGCTAATCAAGATTGTTTGATTTCAGCTCACCTAAGGAAGAATAAAAATTTGGTTGGTGGTTCTTTTACGAACTCGGGTAGGAGAATGGAGAATAAATTGGACTTCCTTTTATTTTCTTGTGTTATACATGTGGCTTTGGGAAACGATCCAAGACTGTGGAGTAATGCCCAGACCAGTTAGGCTGGTCGTTACAGTGTTGGTTTGGTTTAATTTCGAGTAACACTTAGCTATCTAGGCCCATAGTATTGTGAAAAAATGGCGGGTCGTTATAGTTGCCATCACCTCACTGTCGCATCCCTCCTTAGCTCCTCCTTTCTCCTTCCCTTCCTGTCTCCTTCCTCCTCCATATCTTCCCTCTCTAAGGCATGCGCCTTCTTCTTTGATCTTTTTGTTTTTATGCACAGTCTTGATGTTTGCATGTAGATATTCATGATTAGTCATGTAGATAGTTAGATCATCATCATATCATGTAGATATACTTAATTTCCTTTTCATTTTGTGATAAAAATATGATGTGCTTTGGCTGATAAAACATAATAAAATATTTGTGTTAGTCTAAATTTGTAAAATCCACCAACTAATTTGCCTAATAATGGTCAGAAACAAGAAAGGATCAAGACTTTAAAATATTTCATTCATCCTCAAGTGATCTCATTTCGCGTGCCAAATTGATTAATTAATTAATTAGTTAAATAATAATATTTTGACTCATATTTGGTTCTTAAATGATTGTCAGTGTAAGATCTTAAGCAAATGATAATTAACCCACTTATCTTAATTAACTAAACAAAATAAGATTGTTTTAATAGTAAGAATAATCATTGATTCACTGGCATGGGTGTGGGTTTGACTCAAGATGTTTTAAGTTCTTCAGGTTAAATTTGCTACGCCAAAATTACCTTTAGGGTTGAGTTTAAATAATTGACTCAAATGTTTAAGTTAGTTTTCATAATTTCATCGAGATCTTATTGTGTATTAGCGTGTTGGTATTTTAGTTAAATTACCCTAAATCCTTTAGTCATTTCGTTATCTTCAGTTTGATTAAAGTGTCGGTTGAATCCAGACAATTATTTCATAATGAATCAGAGATCTTTGTCTTGATATCTATTTTTGTTTTATAGAATCTCAGTTAGCAATGATGATACACTCAACTTGTGAATGATGTACATTATGATGTTGTGATGTGTGTTTAATTTCATGCTTTACTGAATGCCATGCCATTTGCCACATTTAGGATTGTTTGCATGTCATTGCACGTCTACAACATATAAGATTTGAGTAGTGGTCTACATTTACCATGCTCGGGTGTGGAGTGGCGAGGACATGGAGCTTGCCTCACAGATCTGTTAGGATTCTACATTCTTGTTCCC
>JAURVB010000668.1:0-43387 GCA_033002965.1 Piper betle
TATTTCTACGATCAAACATATAAAAAGAAAAAAATACTGCATACTTTCATATATTCTGATAACTCATATCTCACCATCTTCTCGATGTTATCATCATATATTCAGGTACACCTAACTCTCATCGCTCATAACTCACGGATAGCCTCGACTCAGCACGCGGTTCATGAAACTGACTCGACTCGAACTAACGGGCGAACCGACTGGTTTGGTAACGTAAAACCCTGACTCGAATCACGGGTTTTACAATATAAGGTAGAGAACCAACTCTCAAATGTAATTTTTTACTCAGTTCATCCCTCATATCAATTAATTAAGTTTTCTCAAGAAATGTAAGACTAATTTATATGTATCAATCATTGAACCAAGAGACTAAAATACCATTGCATAATAAAACTTTTACACTAAATTATATATATATATATATATATATATATATATATCTAAATCTAAACATGAGTCAAGAATGAACAATATGCATAAAATTAAGGCATCACCCCCAAACTTAAACTAAGCATTGTCCTCAAAAATAAAAATAAGGAGAAAGAAGTGAAAGAGAACTCCCTCAACCAATTAGTTGGTGGATGATTATCATGAATAACTGAATTTGCACTTGACCCATGCTACAAAATAAAAAGAAATATTAAAAAAATCTACAAATAAAAATAAACTTTTAAAATAAATCACTTGAGTTGCCTCCCAAGAAGCGCTTGGTTTAACGTCTATAGCCCGACCATCTTGATAATCTCCAAAATAGGTGGTACTTCAACTGATGGCAGCAATTTGTGGAATGGTAGATCTAAAGGTTCGCCAACTCTAAATCTTCTAGGCAAGATCGGTTGCGAATCTAATACTTTAACCATTTCTTCCACATCAATATCTTCTTCACAAAGAGAATTTATGGATTTATGTAATGAATTACTCAACTGATCCCCTTTATACATTATTTTATCACTTAGTTCGATTCTAAAACAATCATATGTTGCATCCGGGCAATTCATGGATTTAAAGATGTTGAATGTGACATAATCGTTGTTTACCCTAAGCGTAAGTTTTCCATCGGCTACGTCGATCAGTGTTCTCCCATTTGCTAAGAAACCTCTCCCAACAATGAGTGGTATATCATCATTCCTTCCTTCCATTTCACGCACTACAAAATCTGCAGGAAAGATAAACTTGTCAACCTTTATTAAAACATCTTCAATGACTCCTTTAGGATATACCAATAATCGATCAGCCAACTGAAGTGTGATGTTGATAGGAGCAATATCCTTGATTCCTAACCTTTTGAAAACAGAAAAGGCATAAGATTAATGTTAGACCCTAAGTCATATAAAACATTATAATGAACACTTCCTTCAATTGAACATGAAATCACAAATTTTCCCGGGTCTTTTATCTTAGGAGGTAGTTTTCTTTGAAGGACAACACTACATTCCTCTATCATGGCTACAGCTTCATTGTCATATACTCTCCTTTTCTTTGCTAGAATATCCTTCAAGTATTTTACATAACTAGGCATCTGTTCCAGTGCTTCAGCAAAAAGTATGTTAATTTGTAATTTCTTATATCAAGAAATTTTTAAAATATTTTTCATCACTTTGTTTCCTCAATCTAGAAGGAAATGGTACCTTTTTTTTTTACCTCATCTACAAGTACTTCATCTTTTTCTTTCCCTTTGCTTCTGAGTAAGCTAACCAATATATTGGGTTCACGTTCGTTGTTTGGCTTATCATCTTTTCCCTAACTTCATTGGGTTGAACTGGTTCTTGTAAAGTAATACCACTCCGGGTTATTATAGCTTTGCAATGCTCTTGACCATCATTCCTTGGTTGTTTTGGTTGGCTAGGAAGTACACCCTTGGGTCACTCACTTGGTTCCTTGTTTAATTGCACCATAACTTGTTGCATTAACTGTTGTTGTTGTTGTTACTGATTTTGTATAAATTGTTGCATAGTTTGTTGCATAGAATTGAACATTTGGATCAAATCCGGTTATTGTGGTTGAAAAGAAAGTGAAGGAGGTCAATAATGCAGTGATGGTGGTGGTGGATTAGTGGGAACAACAGCCGGTTGTGGAGAATTATTCCATGAAAAGTTGGGGTTATTGCGCCAGCCCACATTGTAGGTGTTGGAATAGGGACTGTTGTTCCTATTAAAATTGCTTACATAGTTAACTTGATCTGTTATACATTGACCTGTAGAATGTCCTTGTCCACACCATTCACACCTTGACTCCACAGCCTTAACATGTCCCTGCATATTAAGAATTTGAACTTGATTAGCTAAAACACTGACCTGAGTAGATAAAACAGTAAGTGCATCTAATTCTAAAACTCTCGGTAGCCTCCATGAGTGCATGGCTTCTTCCTCTATTAGTTCTTGTGCTCTTCTTCCAGTAGCACACAAGTTTTTCAAAGTCCTTTCAATCTCTGGATAATAAGAAGACAAGGGTGACCGCACTAATATATGTATAAACAAATGATAATAAATAATAGCAAGGAAGAAGACAATGATATAGTTTATTTTTTCCTTTTTTCTTTTTTCTTTTTTCTTTTTTTTTAAAATAATCAGACACTAAAATCTAAAAAGAAAAGAAAACACTCAAAATTCTAACCTAAATTAATTAAGAAAATTCGATCTCTCTAGCAACGGTGCCAAAAACTTGTTCGAATATTTTCAATGACGTGCAAGTATACACAGTCGAAACAAGTAATATAATGATAAAATTGAGTATCGTCCAACAGGGAGATGAATTTCCTATAATTAATTAAAGAAAATAAAATGAGGAACAAAACAAAAATAACTGACGTAACTAAATCTAAGTAATAACTTTAAATTAAAAGCAATGTTAAAATTATAAAACTCGTTTTAGAGTCGAATTTCCCGTAACATGAATTTAATCTTCATCAAATTTTACTCTTATCTTTTATTCCCTCGGATTATTGATCTAGGATAATTATATGACATGGTGGCTCCCGCTCCTTTATGCTTATATTATTTTACCTCAATTTCTACCTCCCGGTGATAATTGATTAATCAACAAAATAATACATTAAGAATTGCCTTACAATCGCATACGGTGTTGTGTATCTTCCAACCATAACGACAAACAAGTTAAAAGACTCGTCGTATGATGAATTACCAATAACTAATTTAATTAATTTCTCTCGAAATCTAATTAAACCTCGTGATCTAAGAAACAGGTGATCAATCTATTCTTAGCATTAAAAATATGATAATTCAAACATTCCGATTGAATAAAAGAGTAAAAGTTTGACATAAATTCAATTAAATCATTTTAAGTTCCACTTTTAAGACTACTCCATAATAAAAATAGAAAATAATATAAAAAAGAAACTAATTTTTACTATAAAAGAAAAAGAAATTACAAAAACTAAAACTACTTCTCTTAATTTTTTAAAACAATTTTTACCCCCTTATATTTTGTCAGCAGCATTTTGTCAAACACTTTTTTTACCCGTTATTTGGCAGGCAAATAAACGCTACCAAACGCCCTATATAAGTAATAAAAGTTTAGAGCATGGTCGATGCTTATTTCACTTGCTTAATTTAAGTAGGTCATTGTGCAGCACTTGATTGTCATGATTATTTGATTATATTATCAGGTGTTTAAGATGGCAGCGATTAAAAAATTTCAGTTGACATGCTACTTGGGGCCATAGACAATATTGCCCCTGCAAACATTTTAGTGATCTCTGGTGATCGCAATTTTTCTGGGCCCTTCATCAGTTGCGCCTCAGAAGACATAACATTATGTTAGGACAACCTCAACAAGTGTCCACACCTCTTCTTGCCGCCGCAAATTGTGTCTAGCTTTGGGCCAGTCTTGTGGCTGGAGGGCCTGCTTTATTGACTGCTGAACACACGGCTAGGCAACAAAATTTTGTCCTTGTACAGTCCATGCAGGAATTAAATTTGCTTGTACCGATGCAAGTTCTGACAATGAGCATGGACCCTCAACTTTAAATAAGAAACCTTGTACTCCTGCAAGTGATGTGAAACTGGATGTGAAAGAACCTCGGGAAGGAACTGAGGAGAATACAAAGTGTCTATTTTGGAGCATGGAACTAAGTGTGCAGAACTGGAGAACTTTATTCCACATGTTTCTCCGCAGGGGGATATGAAGGGGAAGCAGTTCATTGTTCATTATGCTCAATCACAGCCAGTTGTAGGGGAAGGAATTATGAATAAAAAGCGACAGTGGGATATTATTTGCGAGGATGGCAATCAGATTATGAAACAATCTCGTGGCAAAAAACAAAAATAAAATTGCATGACCAATCAGAATTGCGTTGGAAAGCAGAAGGCAGACAGACTAGTCTGTCAATCCTGTGGCAAAATGCATTCAGGAAAGGCGTGCTTTAAGGCTAGAGGACAATGCTGTGAATGTGGTGGTTTCAGTCACAAGAGTAAAGATTGCCCAAGCGAGCTTAGCCAAATTGTTGCAATTACTTCCCAGGCCGGCAATGTTTCTACTGTTGTTGCATAAGGTACTTCTATATTCTTTGTTAAGTTGGTCAAGATTTTGTTGTGGTATGTA
The DNA here is from genome assembly GCA_033002965.1 of Piper betle. Taxonomy (NCBI): domain Eukaryota; kingdom Viridiplantae; phylum Streptophyta; class Magnoliopsida; order Piperales; family Piperaceae; genus Piper; species Piper betle. The sequence continues at coordinate 4,561 of JAURVB010000668.1, forward strand.
ACAGTTTCCAAGGTCGCAGCCATCGACACTCTAGCTGAATGGATGAACACATTTTTTTCAATGCCTGATGAGGAAGCTATTGAGAAGTTTTGGTCTTTTGTGCAGTCTGGAAAATTTTCAATATATGATGAGAAAGTTGCTTATGTTTTTGAGGTGCCTTATTAATGGTCAATGATAATTAGGTTTTATGTGAATATCAGTGAAATAATTATATATTGCGGCTTGGGGACAGGGAACGAGAAGAGGCTCGGTAGATCTGCCTTCTCCTCGCCCTCCCTTTGTATACCTGAGGAGATCCCTTGTGATCCTCCCTCGCACCTATTAGACTCCCAACCACCCCTAACCTCCTCCCAAAGGATCTCCGAGCTACCCGTCTTTTCACTCAAAATCCAAACCTCCTCTTCTCCAAATTAGATGGCCTCTACCTTTCTAGGTGTCACAGGGTCAATTATAGTGTAAAGTTTTTCGCCCAAAATTTATACTTATGTGGCATATTTTCCTCCCATAAAAGACGTCTTTCACAAGTTATACAATTTAGAAGAAACTCGCGGAAGCAACTCCCAACTCAACCACTAGCTCTCAATCACCCTCACAACAATTGAGGTTGCCTGATCACAAATAACTAGCAAAATCCTAATATTGTCGCCTCGGTTAAGTCTAGATTACTGACACACAAAACAGCACACAAACAACCCCCATTGATCTCCAATTGCCGATTACAACCTAAAAGTAGCCACTATCGATCATCTCAACCATCACTTATTGATCAATTGAAACTGGGATTATCAAACACTAATTGCACAGCCTTGCTCGACCACATTGCTCGTTGCACTGCTCGATCACCAAGCACCCGACCTAGTACTCGATGCCAAGACTACCTAGCAATCCTCCTGGTCACTACTCGGTCTTCACCAAACACCATACCTAGTGCTCAGTAATGCACAAATCTATTCCTGCTCGTTCCTAACAACCAGTCCTCGCAACCAACCACACAACAAACCCTAACCACTACTGAGCACTAGGGTTTCTTGCCCAATTCCCGGCAAACACACCAAAACTATGGGTAACTCACCCAACCTCATATTAACAAGCAATAATTCAAGGATTAGAAGCACACTAATTCTCTCAAGCATTGCTCAACCTCATGGCATAACAACCATGTTACATGTATATAATTCAATTGAACATGAATCAAAGAATAACTAGGGTATGCTCGAGGGTACCATGATAAAGAATCGAAAAATCAATGAAGTCCGAAGTTCACCCCCCCCTACTCCAAGGTATCGGCTATAACAACTTCTTCCTTCTTCTTCTCTGCGAAAAACTCTCACAAAGACGTCCTCCTCCTCTTGTGTGTATCCACCAAGTATTCAACCTTCTTAACTTAGCCAAAGACCCATTAGTTGCAAATCTCCAAGTCGGCCAATAGGAAAGAGTCTGAATCTTATCCAACTCCTCCCAACATCATCTCCACGCCATCTAGACCTTTGCACATCTCCCATGGTGCTCCTAACCTCCGTGGTTGAGGCCCATGGTTCGTGGTTGCAAGACGAAGCTAAAACAGTCCAAACCCTTCAGCCTGATCTCACTTAAGTTTAGGGTTTGGCCTCTCAACTAACCCGGGCTACAACCTAGCTCCAGCTCGACCCTGCATTTTCTCAATCCTGGTGACACTTGGTTCAAGTCCTTCTTGATGCGTCTAGGACCCCTAGTTGAGCCCTAAGGCTCGGAAAAGCATGCCTAGGCTGAAGGACCCCAAACCCTAGCACCTGATCTCCATATTATTTGGTCCCAACTCCACCAAGGCCCCTCTCAGCCCCTACTCCTACTCTTACTCGATATCCATGTCTAGAACACATCTTCACGTAGTTCAAGACCCCCTCCCTCAAGCCTTGACCAAGGCCAAGTCATCCAAGAACTCTCATGCTCACTAACTAGTGGACATGGGCAGCCGCTATCGTGGTCTTACCTGTACTAGGATTCCTAGTCCTACTAAGAAGCCTCGACTAAGTCCTAAAACTTGGAGTTCCACTCCTCAGTCACTAGCACTTGACTAGCACTCCTGGCGCTGCCTGTCCCCACCTCTCAGTATTCCCGAGACTTGGCCCTCGGCAAGCTCGGTAACCAATTCTTATCTCTGCCAAGAGTTCCCATACACTACTATCAGTATCCATTCCTCAACATGATTGATCACTGCTTCTAAGCATACTTGATGCTACAACCAACACCTCTCGATCATAATTAGTCCTTGGAACCTGCTACTCGACATCTTGAGGTTATTTTTGAAGCCAATAAATACAGTTTGCTCGGTAAACCATAGACACTCCTTGCTACTCGGTAGCACTCCTTGCTACTCGGTAGTATGCCCTAGGTCACCGAACACCATAACTCACTATGCTTGACATTGGGGAACCTCGATAGTGCTTGGTTCCACTCCTTGGGGCCCGATAGCCCTCTTAGGTGTCTCGATAACCTCTTAACATCAATGTTTGGTTATCCCTGCAAATATAACACAGGTTAGCAAGTATAAATTGTTTCCACCACTAGGATGGCACCGACTACCACTTCATGAATTGGGGATACCTAGGAGCTACATACAAACCTTAAGTATCTGGGCAACCCATAAACTAAGGCCGTAAAACTAGGATTACACAAGTGTAAATATTCCATATAAGATTCTACTTATCCCAATCTCCTCCCTTGGTCGACCAAATCCAAGCCTTGGGGTCTGGCCCAACTAGATAGAGTCCTAATCCATGAGATAAATATAAAATTAATTACTAGTTATTTCATTTTATTTATTTATTTATTTATTATTATTATTATTTACTATATATATTAAACCTTTTTCAATCAAAATGTCATGTCAATCTCAACTAATCCCCTAAATAATCTATCCTTACCCTACTCAAAGTCCCACCTTCCTTCTCCATTCATGGGTCAACCGAACCAATTTGGTTCCACATTCTTTGTCTGAACCAATCTATTTTCTCCAAAAACCTTGGGTTTTATATTCTCCCCAACTCAATAATTATTGTTCTAGCACATATATTTGGGTTATAACGAGGAAATACCTCGTCTAACCATCTTAGTTAACTATCTTATCTATTTTTCTCATGTTATGCTAGTATGCTTGCAGCTAGCTCCATATAACTTAGTTTACATATTCTCACAATTTTTTATACTTGTTTCTTTCGTATATCATGTGTTGTTGTTTTTTCTTGTAATAGATGTGGCTCTCTTTCCCAAGGACGTTGAAAATCATTCTTCGACTTCCATTTTGTGATGGTTCATCATGTGAGTCATTTTAATCTATCACTTCACTATTTCTTGTATCCTAAATCCAAATTGCTCTAGGATGTTCCAATGTTGGATTTTTTGTTGCATCTAAGAAGTCATCTTGGCTCAAAAATTCACTACACTTCATGCTTCCCATATACTTAGTGTATTCCCACAGAACAAACTACACTCCTAGGTGCATTCTTTCTTAATTTAAGCAATGTTTTTCTATGCATAGTTAAAGTGGGGCATACTATCTTATGAAACTCTCATCAAGATTACATAAGTATCCCATACCACCTATATCACCTAAATGACACCTCTAATTGTAAAGGTATCTCATATGCGCTCATTAGTTAATTATCGCATGCACTTAGCATAACACATAAGTAACATGGTGGCTCATACCAGTACTTATGTCTTAATCTAAAAATAACACACATCTAAAATATCTTCTAATTTAAAAGAAAAAACCTTTTGAATATGCTAAGAGGTATGCCTCTACAAATCAAATAGCTACACTATGCATTTGAGGTGCATCTCCTTCCAAAGGTTGGTTTTTAATTTGCCCCTTGGGTTACAATTACCTGACCTAAAAGTTGTTACGTCCATCACCACTTCACAATATCTGCTCACTATTAATGATACTATTAGCATTACATCATCCCTTTCTTCTTCCTTTTATTATTATTATTTTTTTCTTTTGGTGATAAAAAGGTACATAGTTATGTATAATGTAAGATATAAAACATCCTATCAACTATTTCCACATTTATTTTCTTACTATTTATTCCCACGTAATAATAATTATCCAAAATTTCTTATCATCTATTAGTCATTCTTCTTTAGTTTCTTATTATTTATTTATACACTGCACCAATAGAATTTTTCTACCAAGAAATACCTTGAACTACTTAGTATCGATGTTACAGGTGCCCCCCAACCTGAACACTTCTTATTCTTGGGCTAATCCAATCTTATTCTTGTCATTTATATCTTCCGCACCCTAAGCAACCTCTAGGGTTTTAGACATCATTTTATACACAACTAAATTAAATTATTTTAGTCCATGTGCCTTTAGAAAGTTGTCAAAGGTAATCCTTTAACATTGACTATAACTCACGAAATACTCTAATAATTTGCACAAGGGTGACATTCACCTGCAAACAATTTTGTACACAACTAGAAGTACTTACTATCTAAACTAATAAAAGTTAGCATCATAAAAGAATGATCAACACTTTTAATAAAAACTGTTACCCTAGAAACATTGGACTTTTAGATTTTTAATAAGGTAAGGATCAACTTGCATGGTTCTATGGAAAACGTGGCTCAAATACCATATGTGAAGACATAGCCCAAAGTATAATATGATGGGTCTAAATCATCTCTTTAAAAATTAACTAATTAAGTTCAAGATCATTATGCACATTCCCATTAATAAGTTGGATTTTAGAGGTATCTCACATGCCATGATTGACCTGCTTGACATTGTGACCATGTTGATCTATTTGCGTTTGTACATGTGACTCAACTAACCCGTCCTACCTAGCCAACTCATTCAAGTCGACTTGACTTGCCTATTCTAGCTTTAACGCGCTTGAGCTCACTGGGCCCAATTCGGTCTGACTTGCCTGATTGACAATAGCCTAAGAGACCATGGATAAAAAAACAGACGACATGAGAAAATTGAAATTAAACATTGTCATGATTTATGATATGATCAACTGTTTGGAAAAAATCTATACACCCTTCAATTCTTTAGGGCTGGATAACAGGAGAAAAAGAAAGCAACATCTTGCTTTTCTGTTTATAAAAAAAAATACAAATACAATTCACTTTCCATATATCTTGACACACTCTCGTTCTTAGCGTCAACAAATTAAGGGGATACATTCATCTCTCGTCATTGACGTCCAGACACAGAAATAATGGAAGATGTATACCATATCATTAATTTACAAAAATTGCATGTACATGTCTTAACTTATGCCTCTTCTCAGGCCTCTGTCGATAAAATTTGACTTTGACAGATGCCCAGATCGTTTATTAACTTGGAACACAACTGCAAACAATCAAACAAATCAAAAAGAGCTGAGGACCAATCATAGAAAAAATAGCTGATGATGAGTATAGAAAATATTTTTAATCCCTAGCACACCTGTCTGTACAACAATAGATCCCCTTCTGATTTTCTTAGTTCTACAACATAGAGAGACGAACTTAATTGGAACACCTACAAAGAACAAAACAATGACTGAGCCCCATTTACATGACCATTTTTTGTAACTGTTGATCAAGGATTTTCATCCTAGCTGGAGGCCGAAAATCTAAAATTTCACCGGTAGTTGTAGTTTAATGAATATAAATTACCTCGGCACAAACTGAAAGGCTCACAGCGGTTTTCAAATCCTTCCGCTGCTGGATGACTTTAAGCTGCATACAAGGACAACTAGAAGTCATTTTTTGTACTCACCAGGATTTTATTCTACTAACAAGAATTCAGAGAAGTGATATCAACCTTGCCATTTCTTTTATGTATGCTGAATCCCATATTTATCACCGTGCCTTCAATATACTCAAGTAAGTCTTTAAGCGAATGATTGGAGGTAAACATAATTTTTCTCTCAGACGCATTCTGTGGAAGTGAAAATTCAAATTAAATTAACTCAGATTAACACCAATAAGGTCGAATGTTGATTTTTTTTTTGATTAAAGAGAATTTTATGGAACCAATTTGCATCTTTCACAAGCAAGTCAAGATTGCCAGGCAGTAAGTTCAACAAAATAGCAGAATTTTGATTGTGGAGGTTTGAACAAAACATTTAGGATCATCATTACTAGAATTAAATCCTCACCTCCTCTTCAAAGAAGCCCGATAAATCAAGGAATGACGACATGCCAATGAGTTGGAAGGCATTAATGGGAGCAGGAGCAGGAGCATCTACCAATTTATCTGCCTGCTTTGAATTAGAACAGCAAGGTAAACAGTTAATTATGAGAAGAGTATTATAAAGACCAAACCGCACTTTGTGGTACATGTCGCTTCTAGTGCCATGCTTACCGACTCTAATAAGATAGGGTCCTCGTCAAGATATTTATCATCCTCGTCATGTGCACTTGCAGGAGTGTAATTCTCCCTGAACCACCTATCTGTCTTGATCTCAGCAACGGTCATTCGGGTTTTAGGATTTGGATCAAGAATTTTTCGGATCACGTTTTGAGCCCCATAAGAAAGCCACTTTGGAATTTGGAACTCTCCCTTATATATCTAGATGAAAGAAAGAAAGAAAAAAAGAAAGAAAGAAAGAAAAAGGTTGAAGCAGAGTTAGAATTCTTAAAGAGGAAGTTTGTTAGTTACAAGTGAGGTGACAAGGAAGTGGAGTGGCAGCTCTACCTTTTGATATAGAACAGCCAGATTTCTATCGTCAAACGGAAGACAACCTGTAAGCATGACATATAGAATAACACCACAAGACCACATGTCTGATGTTGCACCATCATATCCTTTATTTGCCAGAACCTGATCTCAGTCACACAGAATGACAAATTGGCATTAAGTTTCAACAATGTTCATTATGGAAAAATGGAGTTCCCGTATCATAATTTCAAATATCCTCGTCGCTAAAAAACACAAGGAACAGCAGTAAAAGACAAAAATATATAAAGCCGGTTACCTCAGGGGCAACATAGTTGGGGCTACCGCAGGTTGTGTGAAGTAATCCATCATCCTGAAGTGGACAATATTGATTCGAACACATCCATGAGCAAATTAAATGGGTTTTAGCACAGAGTGAATAATAATATTCTAGCATTGATAACCACAAGACATCATACCCAAGAGATAGAACATACCCTATAATGCCGGCGCAGAGCACTGAGGCCGAAATCTGAAATCTTAATATTTCCTTCCGTATCAACAAGCACATTTTCCGGCTGTCGAGCAAAATAGGGATTAATTAATGTAACACGCAACAAATAAACTCGAAATCAACAAAAAGCACTTATTGTCAGGGATAGAATTAACACGAAAAGGATAAAGTAACAAAATTCAGGGATAGAATTAAAACTCAGTTGGCCAGTATTACTGGCAAAATCTTCTCTCCTAAAAACTCCAATTAAGGGATGAATAACCATATATTCTGACATGCAGATAGATAGGAACGATCGATTTAAGCAGTCCTGAGGATTTTTTGGTCACCAACAAACAACAGAATGCATTTATCTACTTTTATTTGTATAAAACTACCTTCAAGTCCCTGTGGAAGACGCCTTTATCATGACAGTAGCTTACAGCATCAATTAGCTGCTGAAACAGCTTTCGTCCTTCGGCTTCCGCCAATCTTCCTTTCACTTCCTGCTAGAAACGATGCTAGCTCTTGAAAGGGGGAAGACAGTCGGGAAATATGAATGAAATTTACAAGTTTGTGCTTATATAACATTCAATTTATATGACAAAGGCGTGCTGGATATTGACTTACAATTTTGTCGAACAGCTCGCCGCCGGTGACATATTCAAGAACCATATATATTTTACTTTTGCTGGCAATGACCTGGTGAACCAGATTACAAAGAATGCATAAGACTTAAGAGGGAAAACAAATAAATGGAAAAACCCAAAGTATATGTTAGTGTAACAAGTAACTTTACATATACTCAAGCACGAGCTGCCTCTAAGAGTTATTCTAATATGAACTGTCATTTATCACCCTTCGAGATACACAACACGGGCACACGCGTCTCAAGGTCTAAATAAATGTATGAGCTGCCTACACTGTGATTAACACTAGATTAACAGTAGACATTTGGTATACATACATATACACTAGCAATGTGGTGGGTAGGGGCTTAGCCACCACACAAGTCTCTCCCCTATACCCCTCTATTACCCCTATCCACCACAGGCTGCGTGCAGCCCATCGAGGGGCTTGGCATTCTCCTGTAAATATTTCAAAGCAACAAAGCAACGTGATTAATACTATCATCACTAGATCATCACATAGATGTAGACATAGCCCAACATCCATTGGTGACGCTCATTCTGCAGGTGGGGTGGTGCATGCAGATCAAGTCCTTGCAAGAGAAGGAAGAAAAGTAAAAGAAAATAAATAAAAACTAGTTACAGTCAAATTGGGAAAAAAGGGTACTTAGTTCGTTAAGAAAGGAGTACCAGGCAGATTGGCCCGCCGCGTAAGGGGAGCAGGATCAACTAGGTCACTCGATTAAATACGAGAGAAGCAGACTTCATTTCATTGAGCTGAATGAGAACAAGGAGTACACTGTGTTGGCTATATGTAAACCACCGCGACAATTGATTTGAAGGACTGTATATCGATCGGGGGTGGGTAATCGATGACAATATTATCACCGTCCAGAGAAGACAAAAACTGGGCATAGAAGCAAGATAAGGTTCATTGATAGCATAAAAAGCGAAAGATCGGTTCATTGACACTTTTCAAAACGGCATAAAAAGAGAGGGAAGAGAAATCAGTTGTGATCCTCGGCCCTTCGAGACATGGCTGGGCAGACAGAGACCGGCGATTGTGATGCATTAACTAACGACAGGCGCTAATAATATTGAGTGGCAGCCTTTGGAGAGACGGAAAGGCCACAAATCCAAGGGTTCTAACATTTTTAGTGAGGGGCCTCCCCGCTGGCTGTTAGTAGCCCCGATCATTGATTCATTTGATGTTCAAAAGGTTATAATCAAACCCCCACCACACACCACCAGCAGGCTCATAGCCATGGAGATGACGAACCGTCGCACGACACTCTTCTAATCCCCGCCACCGTTGGAACAGATGATTGACCTTCGGGAAGCCGATGACCAGGGCTTAAAATACACTTTCTTTAGTGGGGGGGTGGGGAAGGAATTGGATGAAAATGCCGGCATCGAGTTGTTATATTAAAACAGGTATGTGGAAGGTTGATGAAGAAGGCAACAGACTTATAATAGATGTTAAAAAATCAAAGTGGGTTGACATTAAAATGCCATAGATAGTTAACGAAAGCGCAAAAAAAATAAAAGAAGGGAATGAGATGGGACGAGGATAAGTGCAAGAGTCGAAAGGACTATTATATGGACACGAGTGAGACAGGATAACTCTCCATTCACGGCATGCACAAAGGGGAACTCTCCGAATCCACGCAAGCAACCTCCTAAATGGATAAATGGCCTACAGGGGATAATAATATTACTCTACTTGCTAAATAAAAAATCCCCAAAATGTGTATACAAGCGACTGTTGATGATTATAGATAATATCTGCACCTCGTCTCAATATATATGATGTAATCCCTTTTTTATACGTTCCAAGCTGGGATCCAACACAGATAACAAAAAACAGAAGACAAATTTAATCGGATCATTTTTTTCCACCTTTAGTTTCTTCTTAAGCTAGCTATTAAATCCGGAAGGTTTTAGCAATAAAACCTTCATTAAAGGGAAGTACCTCCTGTAATCTCACCACGTTGGGATGTTTTAGAAGTTTAAGAGTCCCAATTTCCCTCTTAATCTGAAAAAAAAAACAAAGAAAACAAGTAATCAACATTTCTCAAAAACTGAGATAATCAAATCTAATAAATAAAACAACAGTACAAAACAGCTTGGGGGAAGTTGATGAACGAGGAAGGACGGTATTGATGTAGGCACCTACCTGGTCGTCGATCTTGAGTTGGAGAATCTTCTTCTTATCGAGGATCTTGACGGCGAAGGCTTGGCCAGAGTCGAGATGGCGGGCGAATTTGACTTTGCCGAAGTTGCCTTCCCCGAGCGTCCTCCCAAGCTCGTACTTGCCCAGTTGCATCCCCCTGTGATCCGGCTCTGCCACTCGCACCATTCAACGTCCTTAATCAAGCCTCCCCGACCACGGCCTCTCCTGTTCGATCACCTCTCTCTTGCTACCGACTAAAAGATTTATCCTTCAACCATGACCATGGGGAATGAGCAAGAGGTCTGTCAAACCGACACTGTCTAAGCCGCGCCAACCGTGTCTGTGAATGAATGTTAAGGTGGGATGGGGAGAGAGATAGAAAGAAGGATGGGAGAATGAAGAAGTTGGCTCTCAAGTGGGCGGTCCGCCAATACTTTTTTCATGGCGGCAATCTTCGCCCTTTATAAAGAAGACGACGATGACCACGGCCGGTCAGCCTAGAGGGCGGGCAAATAGGTTATTTTTATTTTAATAAAAAAACACACAAGGCTAGGCAATTGGGAATTTATCAATATATCTTGCACAGGTTGATTGCTTCTGGTGGGGTTCCAACACGCGACTGGGCACTTCACTCACTCGGACGCAGGCAACCATAATCCACGTCTTTTCTGCATTTTTTGCATATTTGAACTTTATCTTCAAACCACACACATCTCAAACTCATCCTTCAAACAATCGATAGCGTTGGTCAATATAATTTATTTATTTGTTATATTTATGTATGTACAATCTTTTGTAACCGGTCGTTCCTACATAAATAAGTATTCATTATATACTCGGAAGCGCCTCTTCTGGCTTCGGAATTCAGAGGCATCCTGTCCTTTAAAAAAAGCAAGATAAGGTAGAGCCACTCCTATATTCTTTCGTATTGATTATGGCTCTTTGTTCTCCAAATGGTCTCCATCTATTTGGCTTATATCGGTTGAATAAAATATCAATATAAACTATTTGTGCGCGTTTTTTTATCAGATTTGTTTGTTTATTATGCGATCTTGGTAAGGAATGGGCGACAGACCAGTATTTTTGTATTCAGCGACGAAGTAGTACGCCATTTTTCACATTTAAAACCTGGTAAAAGTGGGTTGTTGACTTAGCCGGACCAGTGCAACATTTTGGGAGGGGGTGTGGTTTGGGGTACTCTTCTGGAGACGAAGAGGCATCTCAGACCACATCCGGCCCACATTCATACAATGAATGATATATGTCGATGTGGTTTTCGACTCCCTCGAAACTCGAAAGGCGGCTTCACTCTGGCCACGTTATTTATGTAATTGTTAAAATTGGATACCGGAGAATATCGTCGTTGCAACAATGACATTGATACGTCGGTTTTAACAAAAGAGTCCTGATTGCCTCCCGGGCAGAAACTTTTTGCACTCGGGAGCTTAAATTAGACCTCAATTTAAAAATAAAAAAAGTTCCCCCTATCCTCCATCCTCCCACAACACGATGCGGCCAGGTCTAGCTGCACTTGGACAGATTTGGCCACCCCCAATCTTGATCTAGCTGGGGCTGGCCATCATCTACGGTCGACTTTCCCAAATTAGGCCACCGCTATTAGCTCATGCGGGAGAAATGTAGTTAAGGAGATAAATGTTTTTTTAGATAAATCTAATATAGGCCATTGTGATAATCAAGCAGCTTAAATTGATCTGAAAATAGAAAATTGGACTAAAGAAATATTTTCCTGAACAAAAAGCCTTTACTGATCTTCATCAATCATCATTAAGCTGCATTAAGGGAGAAATTATTAATTCAGTAGTGACGGAATATAAAAGAGGTTGTATATGTTAGGATTTTCACATGTCATATAATAATTTTTCATACTTTTTGTTTTCAAGCAAAGCCTAATTTCACATACTAATTAAAAAAAATATTCACATACAAATTAACTGCCACCGTAAAATGAGTTTAGTGGACGTGGTTTGTGAGAGCACGCTGGCATCGTACTTCCTCTGCTGTGACTATCCTCATTCCCACTGCTCTGACATTTTATTTTTTTGCAAAGGTAAGTTAGAGTGCTCAGAAGTCAGAAGATGGTCTTTGCTGTCATTAATTAGCCTTAGCTCTCACACCATGTGTTGACAGTTGTCTTCGATTGCTGACAAAATGGTTTGCGAACCACGCATTTTTATCATCAACATGATGGATCCCATGCAGGTTCGTATCACTCCCGATTGAATAATTTGGCAATCTATTTTTACATGGCATCGTGCCCCTGTGTGGTTAGTGTTACAGCCCTGAGTCTAAGATGTGTCGGGAGTTAAGATTTGACTAAATAGGTAAAAAATTTTACCTGAAATTACGTCTATTGAAATAGGAACATGTGATTTTTCTCAATGTGAGCATAAATAAATCCACACCAAGCTACGTGCCCCACGTGTCTTGCCTCGTATGAGTCGTATCTAGGCCAATTGCGTGCGGAGAGCGTTCAACATGTTGATCACATTTTCACTTTTTATTTTTCATAGTTAGATTAGATCACAATGCACACACTACATGAAGGGAACTTTTCAACACGCAACTAATAATGGGTGGGAATGGGGACTCGAAGATTATAATTATAACATTACATAACTCTCTCAAAATCATCATAACTATCAATTTCATCATTAGAAAATATCATTAGCCAAAAAAATAGAAATTAAAAAAAATCAAGTCTTTTCATAAAAAAGATTTTGGTTTGTTTCTTGTTTTAATCAATATTAATTGACTCCTCCTTGTTTGAGTTATCAGAGACAGACACGGAGAGTGGCCAACACAATGAATCAAGAAATTGGATGGACCCAAAAGACATTAAACAAAGCTCACATTGAATATTAATTATTGGGTCTTGTTTTAGACGACTGGGCCAAAGACAAATTATAGGAGCCCACAAGGAGAAGTCAGGAAAGAGAAAGATTTTTGGTCCGTTTTATGTCGTAAAAGATTTGGCAAGGCCTTGTTTGTAGCCAGGGCCCAGAGAAGTTGATGAACCGGTGTAACGGTCTGATGGCTTCAACAACTCTAAAAAAATGCACTCTTCCCTCCGTCTCCCTCCTACCAACTCGGTTTTGCAATTTTTATTTTTTGGTTTTATTATTTTTTCCCTTTTTTGGTCCTTCGTATACATATACTTCAAAAAACAATAACTTCTGCGCTCTTTTTTGTCTTTTCATTATTTTTTTTTAAAATGGCTGGTAGTAGGGAAGGAAAGCCACACCTACTTCACCAAGCTAGCTTCTACTGCTTTTAAGTTTCACACGCCTGGTTATTTCCTTGTAGCGGAACAAAGTTTTCAGGTAATTTTCTGGACCCTTATTTCATTATATTATTTAAATTTAAACTGCCCTTCTGGTTACAGAACTTACAGTGGTTTATAATAAGCTGCACTGCATGGATGCTGTCATGAAAAAATTCTCTTGTTAGGGATGTTGAGACCTATTTTGTTGGAATTCGGTATTTTCCAGCTTCTAAGGTGGCATCACTGTGAAGGAAAATTATCGAGTTGATATTGCTGAACTGGTACACTGAACTAATTTTCAGTAGGTGAGTTTTGTTTAGTTAGCGTGGTCCGGTTGATTGCATTCTTGTCGTTGATGAGGCGATTTCAGTAACGGTTGCACGGGATCTACCTCGCAAATAGAATTTATAGACCAACAATGGCATTTAAAAAAACACTTGCAATTGAAATCCTTTGTTCCTGTTCTCAAATTATGGCAGTTTAACTTACTGATTCAAATAATTGGAAAGAATGACTTGTTCCTGGTATCGACACGACACAACACAAGGACCCATCTAATTTTTTACCAAGGTGTTCTACAGCCGTCCCAGGGCTCGGTAGGCATCTCAGCCTCAGTCATTCAGAACTTCCATGTTACTGATCCAAGTAATGAACAGAACGCGACTCAGCTTTTGATCTCTCAATGTCTCATGCCTCCTTGTCTCCTCATTACATTCAATTGAAGTAACTAGGGTAATAATATATACAGGAGGGCTTGGGGACAAAATTCGATTGGTTGGATGGGTGTTGCATGCCCACCCCGAAATTAACTTGAGACATCGGAATGTGCTACGCCCCTGCATCCAATATTTTTAATACCTACTATTACTATAAAAAATATCAAACAATAGGAAGGAGAGCTGCAATTGTTATCAATTGAGAGTCCTCTTTATTCTGCAATTGCCAAGAATGGAAGATGTTGGTTGGGGACGGGTTTCATATATGTACATAATATATTGGCACTTTGGGCCGGAGAGGATATGGTTGATGTTTATCGTCGGATCAAGAAGTGACAACAACGTCGAAATCGCTGATCGTCCACTCGGCCATCTCATCCTTGTTGCTCATGAATATTTCGGTGCCCATGTCGATGGATGTCCTTATCCTTCTGGAGGGAGAGTACCAGGATCCCGCACGCGCCAAGCAAAGAGTAAAAGGTCTAAGATTATCAATCTTCGTATGATCATTATAGTTATATTTATTATCACCAGCAATTAATTACTATTCGCATATTACAACATATAATAATAATAATATATGAACACAGCAGCGTTGTTTAGTTGTAGTGGTGTACTAGTGTACCAGTGTACTAGTGCGTAATCAGTCAGCAGCGGCTGGCATAATTAAAACCTGATAGAAGTAGAGTCTGCTAGAAAGACCTCCGACGTCGAGCTCCCAAGTCCTGGGGTCACCGATCCAGCCCTGCCCCTTGGTGGAGGGGTAGCCATAGTCGGCTCACACGGGATGGGGCAGAATCTGAACAATCTCCTGCGCCTGTGTGTTGCTGTCAGGTGTCAGTAGGCGTTGCTGGGAGAGCAGTAGTAATGGTAGGCCGTGTAAGTGAAGTTGGTGGTGTCGTTCTTGTGTATCTTGTCATTACTAGCCGTCATATGGTAAGGAGGGCAGGCGTTCAAGTTGTTGGGGCTGCACCAAGCTGGTGTCTCCGGGTTGATGATCATCTCGCAGTAGCGGGTGACGTCGGTGAGCACATTCCCATCGCAGGGAGAGCCGTCTTTCTTCCTGCAGCTCCCAATGTCTATGAGGTAGAACTGTCTTTTAGGACCCCACCTTGCTTCACCTGCAGGGTCAACTTTACCTTGAAGTATGGCGACTCCGGCAACTGGGACGACGACGAAGGCAGAGCAGAGAAACAGAAACAAAACAGAACGGAGATGTAATTAATTAGTTAATGAGAGCCTTACTTTCACATCAAATGGAAACAGACAAATGCGGAAACAAAAGAATAGGATAGCTAATAAATAAGATAAGCTAAGCTAAGGTAACATACTTTCTTGAGCATCCCTCATGTTTGGCAATGGTATCCGCCCGAAAATCCTTTGGTAGCATCAGCTCGGAGGTACAACATGAGCCACGGGTACTTGCTCGACGTCTTGAGCCTGTTGACACCGCTCCCCTCTTCCACTCTCTTCTCCCAAGCCACCTCGTACAAGGATAGGTTGTTGACACCGCTCCTCAATCGGCAGCGGGGGTAAGGTCGTAGCTCCCATTGAACCCTCCCCTCAATCTTCCTCCTACTAACTCTGTCTTTTGATAGTAGAGCAAGGGTTGGTTCCTGCAGCCGGCGGCATAGCAGGGGAACCTTCCCGTCGGTGGGAAGGGCCCCACCTTCCTTCCGTTTCGCGTACAGAGGCCCGACTTGGTATCAAAGTTGCCGTTTTTCAGCATCACCATCCAAAACTGCCATGGGTTGGGAGTGCCTGCAATTTGGCACAATTCACCCAAGTAGAGCTCCTTCTCCGCGGCGTAAAGGTCCGCATTGTTGAGATCCTTGGAACTCGCTCCTGGAAATGGCTTTCCCACGCCCAATTTATTATCATTCTCGCTCACCTTATGCTCCACTCTAGAATCTAGATACAAATTACCAGAACAATAATGCACCCGGTGGATCATCAGTCGCAACACAGAAGAAAATATATATATGTACAGGATGTTCTGTGTTGAAAAATAAGATTATGATAGATATCTATATTTTCACCAATTTTCTCATACTACACACTGAATGGAAAACTGTTCCAGCTTACCCGAGTAATCAAAACAATCGGCAGCTCTCGGACTTCCCATATTGTGGGCTTCGCTGCCAACTTCGCTGCAGAAGTTCCAGGCCTCGAAGGCAACTCTCAGTCCATCCCTTCTCATCCCGGGCTCGCCCACCAGTGAAACCTGCTGCTTTGAACACATGACCAAGAGCAATTCCCAGAATAGCCATTCCAGCAACAAAAATAACAGATGATACTGAAATTTCATGGTCGCCTTCATGGACCGATCATACATGGGGAGGACTGTTATCTATATACGAGGCTATATAGATTTAGGATTTGAGCAACAGCCGGCAATACTAAGTAATGTGCTAAAAAGAAACAAAAAAAGAAGCAATTTGCTGAGATAGATATGTTCGTAAATGCAACTGAGGCGTAGAACTTGCCATCAGCTGACTGTGATGGATTCCGAGAATGGAAAGAACCTCCTCCCCGAATGAAAGAGGATGTTTCCTTATAAAAAAAGGGAGAAAAAGAAAGAGGATGTTTGGCTTCCCTTCAAAATGAAAAGAAGTAAAAGAAAGAGGATGTTTGTTTATTCGTATGTACGTATATTGAAGTATGTGATCATTAAATCTTCGTTTTTTCCCCAAGCAACCATTAAATTTTGTAACAGACAAAGATGGTGTTTGTTGGTAAACGTGTACTTTTGTTGCTTTGATAGACTCATTGGGTGACAGCCAAAAGCAGCGGTGAAATTCTGTTCCACTCCATCATTCCCTTTACCCCTACAGGTTCCAACAGCATCTCCTTCTCTTTGCAACCGTAAGCCACTCAAACCGAGTACTTGAGAACATGTATATGTACCCTTTCACTTTCAAGCTTAACTCTTTATGCTTCGTCCCTTTCTGCGAGCACTTAAAGAATTTTTAAAATTTTTAATTTTCTTCTCCAGGGTTTTTGTGACAGATTTATTCTCACCTGTTTTTATTCCCAAGATTGCAAATGAAGTTATATTAGCTGATGTTGCATTTGCGTCGTGAAATAATTAAGAAAATAATTTGTATCAACAACATCTAAACTCATGTGTGAGCCACATTTAATGTGAGCCATTGGAGTATAAATATAGTCAGATGACGATGAGGGTATTTCTATCTAAATTACAATCGTATGATATAAATGGAAGGCTAAATTTATATGTTGCTGATATTACAATATCAGCAACTTTGGATATTAAGACTTCTCAATAATTGATCCCATTAATGGCTCCCACGGTTTTGACTAATGAAATAATTTCATGTAAAATCCTTGAAAATTTTAAACAGTCAATCAAATGACAAAATTGTTTAGTATATATTGTATTTGTATTCTATAAAAAATTGTATGCATGCATAAATATAATTTAGCTTTTGTTCTAAATAAAATGTTACTATTATCCCATATATGCATGTATTTCTCTACTTTTTTAAAAAAGCTAATATATATATAAGGGAAACTACTATGCGCGACCCCTTTTGGCAGCATTCCAATTGTCAAATGTCGGCCGTTAGATTTGATCCAACGGTCGACAACAATCTCCCCCTCACCCGCAGCCGCAATGCACTCTACCCACTCACGGCCGCCTACGCTCAGCCACCGCCTCACGTTTTCCAGCCAGCCACCCCACCCCCGAGGCGACGACAGCGTTGGCCAGCCGAGCCGCTGGAGGTCACCAGCAGTGGGGTGGCGCGGCAAAACAAAGGAGGGAGAAGAAATAGGGGAGGGTAGTTTCATAATATACACTTGACTCGAGTCGGGATTGAGTCAAGTTTTTATTATGAAATAAATTTAAAAGAATAAAATAATTTCATAATAAAAACTTGACTCAATCCCCACTCGAAGTAATATTACAAAATAAATTTTAAAAAATAAAATAATTTTGTAATAAAAACTAGACTCGCTCCTTACTCAAGTCAATATTATAAAATATATCTCAAAAAATATAAAAAATATAGTAAAGTATCATAAAATAAAATAATTCATTAGAACTTGATTATTTTATTTTATCATATTTTACTGTATTTTTTATAATTTTTGGGATGCATTTTATAATATTTACTCGAATCGGGAGCGAAATAAATTTTTATTACGAAACTACCCCTACCCATTTCCTTCTTTGAGCCACCACTCTGTTCAAAAAGAACTCGATTATTTTACGAAATATATCCTAAAAAATATGAAAAAATATAATAAAATACCATAAAACAAAATAATCAAGTTCTAACTCAAATAACATGTTAGGTTTAGGTTTAGAGCATGTTATTCGAGTTAGAATTCGATTATTTTATTTTATGATATTTTACTATATATTTTTAATATTTTTTGGGATATATTTTGTAATATTAGCTCGATTTGGGAACAAGTTAAGTTTTTATTATGAAATTGCCATCGTCCATTTCCTGTCCCATGTTTTGGCGCACCACCCTTCTGTTTTGCCATTCCATGCCACCGCCAGCGACCTCGCCGTCAGCCGCCCACTGCCAGCCAGAGACGCCGCCAGCCGCCCGCTGCTAACCAGGGATGCCTCGCCATCACCTCCTTTCCTTCCCCCTCTCCCTACCGATTTCCTTCCCGCACCACTGCCGCCCACCTTCCACGCATCGTTGCCAGCCACCAACCTCGACGACGACCTTGGCGACCATCCTAGCCTCGTCCCCCTAATTCCTGACTCTTCCCTGGGTGACCCAAGGTAGAGTGCCAAAATAAGGGGGCGGGCGCAGTGGGCCAGAGCGGAGGGGACGCGCAGGGGGGCTGGGCAGCGGCATGAGGGGGGGGTGGGCAGGGTGCTGCGGGCCATTAGATCACGATCTAATGGCCAATAGACCATGCGCTGCCTTTCTTGGCAGCACATATGAGCAATATCCTATATATATATATATTACATATGAGATTCACTTGATTGTAATTATTATTATTTAAACACAAAATACATTACATACATGAATTTTTTATGGAATGCTGACAATAATACTAATTTTAATAAAATGGATTATTTAAATTCATTTTAGATTGGTGTATATTTCTTTCGTTCCTTTTGTCCCAATCCAAATTTTACCGCAAGAAACTTACACTAGTGACCATGCATGCTTTTATATATTCTCTTCGGAGATTCCGATAAAAAATTTTTATGCATGCTTTATTGTAAGTCAAATTTAAGATAAGAACGGTGCTTAAACAAAATTACCGGTCGAGGCAGTTCAATGCCTCACAAAATTGGGTAAGTCGTGGCATTGTGACATTGCTTGTACCACAAGTCGGTTTTTTTAAGGTCTTTCTTATCAAGTGCCTCTTGATATTTGGTAAACTAAGGAGAGAACTACTTTTGATCATCCCTTGATCCCTATTTGACTTATTTGCATGGCCTCAGCTCGTGAACGTACACATTTATTGGAAATGCAACAAGCTAGCTCTAAATAAAGTTAAATTTTCGGTAATTCTTCCTTTATTCCTTGTATGTGAAAACAATAATGGGTCATTTGTCGAGGGCACTAAAGGACGAGTTTGCGTCCACAAACATGGACAGAGGAGGGAAAAGTTGACATGCAAGATGGGAAAATATTGTGAAACATGTAAGGACTAATTTTTTTTGCAATGGAAAAGATATTCAGGTTGCATCCGTCCGCTCAACAACCGCAAGTTATAGTACTGATACATTGCATTTTGACTAGATATAGTATATATCTGTTGGAGTAGGATCCGGGGCTAAGTTTGTAACATAATTGAGGAGGTCCAAATGCACGGTGGGGTAACGGGGTTGGAAGACGATTTGGTGGCTGCTATTGCTGCTGCAAATTTGCAATAACTATACGCTAGCAAGAGTGGTTGTTACTTGTTAGTTGGTTCTGCTCTGCATGCATTTATCTGCTTGTTGGGCATCCCGTGATTTGCGTTGAGATTTGGTAAATTTTGAAAATCTATTTTCCCGTGATCAGTTCAGGTGGTCCTAATTTGATGTCTACTTGTGGTTGCCACCCGTATCCAAAACCCGCAGAAGAGCTGGTCCAGACAGAGAACACCGTTTCACCAGTTTCAAACCTGCATTGACAGCATGAGCTCCAAATGCGCCTAGTTAAGTATCAGAGGGCACTATAGATTGGCCGGCAGCGGTTCTAGTGAACTGGCAGGCTTGTCCATGACTATGAGGCTTTGTACAGGCTAGCCCGAGATACACCCTTTCCTTTTTTTCTTTTTTTGGTTGATTTGTATTACGGAGATGCAATCATGCAACGTTTATTTTAGCAGTTTAGCTATGCTCTTGGCTCAGTCGAAAAGTGTATTGGGGTTTTTGGCGACTGACCGCACCACCCGCAGCCGAGGCCATCTTGAACCAGTGGATGACCGTTGTTTCGTTTCATCCTCTCCTCCAAAAGATAATTTCTCAGGTTGGACTGACTGCTAGTTAGCATTATGACTTGTGAATCCCACAAATTCGTCGCATTTGCCTGTTGTTTTTGGTCCTCGAAACATGGTCGCCAAATTATATGTTTGTCATACTCTAATTAGAGCTCCAAGAGAGACAATGA
Organism: Piper betle; assembly: GCA_033002965.1. Taxonomy (NCBI): domain Eukaryota; kingdom Viridiplantae; phylum Streptophyta; class Magnoliopsida; order Piperales; family Piperaceae; genus Piper; species Piper betle. The sequence continues at coordinate 25,094 of JAURVB010000668.1, forward strand.
ATAAACAAGCTTTTTCATCAGATGTTTCCGAAGAGATCAAACTGTAGGAAGAATTTATAGCTGTACATATACATTTGCATTCAATCAGCCCTTTTCCGAGCAAAAGAAGCTATAATACATCGGGCTCTTTCACTTTTACTCCTCGCTCTCACATTGACGCCTCTGTTGAACCAGCCAATATCGTCTTTTAGGCCGTAAGCCTTTTATGCCGAAAAGCGTCTGATGCTTCCAACTTAAAGTTGACACACTTCATATACTCTTTTTCTTCCCTCGACAAAACTGAATCGCCGTGAAAGGTATAAACTCACAAGGCTATGTTTTAACGTTTCAACAATTCACCCTGTAAAATAAATGTTTCAAAATATTCATTGGTCTTTCCCGGCCAACTCTCAATTGGTAGCTACCTGGATCTCATAACCATCAAATATTAAATAACAAAGTGATCCACTCAATCCGCTTTCCTGCGACCGAGTTCACCACGCAACCATTGCACTAATTGCTCAAAATAAGATACCCTGCCAAGGAAAATAATCCGCCCTAAGAATCTTCCTGTCAAATATTTTTGCCAATAAGACCCAATGAACAAGGTGTATACACAGGCAACAACACCTATTTACTATTTATCCTTCAAATTTTAAAACTATCATTGATGATGTTAAATAATTGGTGATCTACTAATAGCTGATTTATTAGCTGTAAAATACCAAAACCCTGTTCAATATCTACAGTAAAATAAAAGCATATAAAAAGAAGTACTTAGTAAGCTTCATGACTAATCATTTTTTAGCCGAGATATATTAATCTTCTAAATTTTTTATACTAAACATTTGTGCACACATGTAGATATTTCAAATGAAAAATTTCAGCCATACACCATTCTTTTATGCCCTATTTTGATTGTGTCATTTGGAGCCTCCTGAACTTTCACTAACCATTTCAACAAACAATCTCAACAAAGAGGAGAGTTAATTCCGTTTCATATAGAAAAACAACTCAATTAACTTCACAATAAAATCTGGTTGATAGAACATATAAAAAAACATACGCATAGTCAAAAACCAAATAAACACCTATTGTGAAATTCGGTTTGCATAATTCAAAATTTTAAATACATAAAATTTTAACTTTCATTATATATTAACTTGAAAACTCAATAAAAACTTATAAAGAGACTCAAATCACGTATCTCAAAAAAACCAATAGAAAAATCAATAATAATTTTTATAGAGAAACTCGATTGACATAATTCAAAAAACTCACAGGCATGGAATTTTATCTTCTATTATATATTAATTTGAAAACCAAATAAAAACTTAGAAAAACTCGGCTGTCATAACTTAAAAAACCTACATGCACGAAATTCTACCTTTCATTATATATTAACTTGAAACCCAATATAAAAACTTATAATGAAACTCATTTGATGTAACTCAAAAAACCCACATGCACAAAATCGGTTGGTATAATCCGAAAAATCCACATACACAAAATACAATTTTGTGCATATGAGTTTGTATTTTGTGCATTAAGTTTTTGAGTTATACTAACCGAGTTTCACTTCAGGATCTTAGTGAATGTTCAAGTTTTAAATTTTTGTTGGGTTGTGTCACTTGAGTTTCATAATAGTCATTGATTTTATATACAGAATTTAGTTAGCATATGATGTAATATATTATTTTATCTTTGATGGTTTTTTAGGTTACACCAACTTAATGTCATTATATCTTATTAAATTTTCAAGTTTGTTTTGATTTTTCAGTTACACCAACCAAGTTTCACTTATAAGTTTTTATTTAGCTTCAAGTTTTTGGGTTTTTAAGGTTGTGTCATTCAAGTTTCACAAGAGTCAACTAAGTTTTTATGTACATAAAGCCTGAATTAATACATGATTGAATAAAAAATTTTGTGCACATAAACTTTTTGGGTTACACCAACCGAATTTTACTATAAGTTCTTATTAAATATTTAAGTTTTTGGGTCTCCTTTGGGTTGTATCATTCGGAGTCACTAATTATATATGCATAGAACTTAATTAATATACAATGAAATATACAATTTTATACATGTGAGTTTTTTGGTGATACCAACCAAGTATAACTAAGGTTATTGGATTTTCACGTTCTAGTTTTTTTAAGGCCATCATTTGAGTTTCATAAAAGTCATTAATTGTGTACAAAACAACCAAGCTAATATAGAATGAAATATACAACTTTGTCCATATGATTTTTGGGTTACATCAACCGAGTGTTACTTTAAGTTTTTATTTGGATTTTTAGATTGTGCAATTTGAGTATCATAAGAGCTACTATGTACAAAAACCTAGTTCATAAATAATTAAAGATAAAATTCTGTGCATATGGGTTTTTTGAGTTATATCAAACGAGTTTCACTATAAATTCTTATTGGATTTTTAAGTTAATATATAATAGAAGATAAAATTTTGTTGAGTTATGTTAATCGAGTTTTATTATAAGTTCTTATTGGGTTTTCAAATTTATATATAATAGAAGATAAAATTTTGTGCATGTGGGTTTTCGAATTACAACAACTAAGTTTTACTATAAGTTTTTATTTAGTTTTCAAGTTAATATATAATGGAAGATAAAATTTTGTCCATATGAATTTTTCTACCAATGCCAACTAAGTTTCTCTATAAGTTTTTATTGAGTTTTCAAGTTAATATATAATAGAAGATAAAATTTTGTGCATACGAATTTTGTAAGTTATGCTAATCGAATTTTGCTATAAATTCTTATTGGGTTTTTAAATTAATATATAACAGAAGATAAAATTTCGTACATATGAATTTTTTGAATTATACTAACCAATTTTCTCTATAAATTCTTATCGGATTTTGTTGAAATGGTTAGTAGAAGTTCACGTAAACTCCAAGTGGCCTAATCAAAACGGGGCACAAATAGGGCATAAAAAAATAGGGCGTGGCTAAAAATTTTCCTCTTAATGCTACGTGCACCACCACTTTTCCACCAAATATTCACCATCTCCGCGTAAATGTATTTGGCAGCGCCCAAATCAATACCCCCATCCATCTCATGTTTACAATGGACTCCCAATTCCCAATATACTTACTCTCCTTTATTGGTTCAATTCACATTCTCACGAGTCACGGCCACCTTTAATCTTCCACTTCCTTTTGTGCTCCCCCTTGCTCTAGCTATGCTCTTCCCTCTTGTTCAACATATCTGCACAATCTTTGTTCATTGCCTTTGCTCTCACTTCCCCTCTGAAAACAACCAGCATGGTGGTGCAAAAGACTTGAACGGATGAAAGTTTAAAGTATAATAATTCCCTCGGCCGTGGAGAACCATATAAAGAAGTACCAAATAATGTACGAAGCATTCCCCTTCTATACACTATTACGTAGGAAATGGATCACATGAAAAACTTCAGGATTAAAATTTAAAAACTTAAAATGAAAGATGAGAAAGTAGTAATTTGTCAAATTAAAATGATTGCATCACCTTTATCACGAAGGATTTAAAATTGGCAGTGATATATAGGGGCTAATTTTAGGTTCGGCTGAGTGATCTGGCTGGAACTAGAAGATCGGAGGGCAAAATGTATGATCAGCTAAACCATAAGACAAAACATTGAACTACGTCCTTATTGCAGTAGCCAGAAATTTACCACACGAGATGGTCGTCCTTAAATGTGGGTGTAAGGATAATCCATGAGATGTGTTAATACAAACATTTCAAAGAAAAAGGACAGTTAATAATTTTGTTGTGGAAGATGTGCACCTAAAACTTGTGTAAATTTTAGATAGTCTAACTATTTATCTCAAAAGCTTGAATTATTAGGAAAGAAAACCATTAAATACTTACTACAACACTCCCCTCACATACAATCACGTGCTGGAAGAGAGATTCAGGTGTGGACAAACAGCACGGATAGCAGGAGATACTTGTTGCGAATTAAAGAAATCACGGGTTAGATGTGCAGCACCTTTAATAAAGGTTGAACCAGAGTGGATATCTAAACGAACACTTAACCTAGTGAGGTCAAACAAAAGCCTCTGGAAATTTCCGTTCTGTGCCGTACAACTAATAGAAGAAAAGAAATTGGCCAAAATGGCAGGGTTTTGAAATCATGGCTCTGACTTGATTCAAATATTTTTTCTGGGCCTGGCCGTATAGATGCAGTTGCAGCTGCACCTATTGATATGAAACACATTTGACCAGTAAAAATTGATTCCTATGAAACATTTATCAATTAACAGATTAATAGTAATCTTTAAAAGCGAAATTTATAAATGCATCCTCTATTACAGAAACAAATATTTATTTTTAATGCCCAATGACAACTCAATTGAGAGGACAGTGTCACTAATACATTTTCTTCTTTTTCTTCCCCACACCAAAAAAAGTGTTTACAAATGACAAAATTTTGATAGCAGAGTACCCTTTCTAATGCCACCCTCCTCCTTTTATCTGAAAAATATATACATATATCTAACGCCGTTCTATAAGTTTAAAAATCTAAAAAGTTAAGCACGTTTATAGACGAAAAGAATTTCATAACATTGCACCCTCAAAATTATGCTAGAAGCATTGTATTTAACACCATATCATGCTCCAGTCTGGACATTTGACACGTTTACTTTAATAATACTACTGACTGGCCTGCTTTTATTTGTAAATTACTTCAAAACTGCCAAGAGGGATATGCCAAATATAAAACAGAGCATTAAACCAAGCGCATTCAAAGAGGTGGCCTCAACAAGCAAACATACCTATAACACCTGACAACTGAACATGAGGATCGGACAAGAATATATCATATGGTTGTATCATTCTTAACTTTCCAGATTTGGCTCGCCAAATTTCAGCATCCTTCTTAAGTGAAATTGCAGATTTAATGCACAGACCCGGCTGCAGAATTGGAGCGGAGGCCCGTTGTTTTGGTACTCACCGAACCGCTTGGGTATTCCACCATTATGTTGTATGCATTATGATAATTCAGACCTGAATCAAAGCCATCGGAAGCAAGATCTACATTAACGGATGAGGGAACACTCCAATACGTGCCTGACTGGCCTACAAATAAACCAGGCCACACTCCCTCCACTGTCAAATTATGTCGTGGAAGCTGCAATCAAATTTCAATTGAAGCAAAAGTCGCTTTATCTAAACACAAAGGAAATGCAAAGAACAACATTTTAATATTATTGTCGTCGGAAACATACCCCTTGACGGAGAACTAGTTTGTTGCGAACGCCCCTGGGATCATCGTGAGCTTCAGAATTGAGAAGTAGAGAACAATCAGGGATGATAGGATACTCGGCGCAGAAGCCAAGAGCATAAAGAGATGTGTTAGAGAGATGAGTGGCCGCTTGTTTGAACCAAGAAGACATTGATTGTTGATCGGTTGACTTGTTGATGGAGGACAGAAACTTTTGCAAATTGAATTGCCCAAGAAAGGCGGCAAACCTGCAGAGCTATCAATAAGCATATAACTATAAATAAAAGGAACAGTCACTCAATGAAGAGTCACCCGTGAGCGAGAAGAGAAGATGAGATGGTAAGTAGTAATATCATGTGCATGAGCTATTACATGGAGGTGGTGGATGCCGATAGATAATTAATTAATTATTGACAAGAAAGAAAGAGAGAAAGGAGAAAGAGACAAAACACGCACCAGCTGTGGCCGAGCGGAAGAGGGAGGGCTCGGTGGAGGGAGAAGCCATGGCCGGAGGGGGAGTTAGAAGTCGGTGGCCATGTCCAGATCCCAAAACCCACTGAAGTCGGTGGCCCATCGCAGCTTTTTCATCCTCTTTGGTCTTCAAAATCTTTCTTTCATGTTTTGCTTTCGTGGAATACCAAGTGGAAGACGATGAGTGTTGACTATCAAAACCGCTTCTTTTTTCTTCTAATCCAAACGCTGAAAGCGCTTCACGCCTCTCGTTCGTGGTTGAAAATTTTGACTATTTATATTATGATATATATTTTCATATTAGAACTTTTAAAAAAATATTTTATGATATTATCATGTGGTTAAAAATCAAGCCTAATTACGATAAAAGTAAATAAATAAATAAATAACCTAAAGAGTTCTTTGCAAAAGTACAATATATATTTTTTAATATTAACTAGGGCAAGAGAATCAAAATTAATTACCTAAAAGTAGGAATTTTCATTATAATGACCAAATTGCCATTAGGTTAATACTATAATAAAATATAAATATAAATAAAAAAAATATACTCACAGGTGGGGAGCCCTCTTTGCCAATCTTAATTGGCTAAGTTGGCCACGCTTAGGCCAAGTGGTGGCCAAATCTGGCCCCCTCTAGGCTGAGGGGCCACCCTTTACCCCTAAGTTGAGGGTAATCATATTAAGTTGCCTTCAACTTTGGACAGTCTAGTCAGGCTGCTCCAAAGCTAAAGATGGTTGGTTAGCCACTTTTACTTAAATTATTTTTAATTATTTTAATTTTGATTGAATTTATTTTAATTTTTAAGTGAGAATCTAACTTCCCAGTAAAATTACATGGCTATAATTTTTTTATAGATAAACTTCCTTCATAAGCTAACTGTCCTTATAATTGAAAGGTTGGTATTAAAATTAATTTAAATAAGAGCAGAAGGTATTGCAGATCCTAATTACCGTTATTTAAAAGAAATACTGAAATGGCATAGGATGAAATAATGTATGTGGATCAAGGGCAAGTTTTTCGGTGTTACCCCTCCCGGCGGATAGAGTCCGTTCCAGTCCATTGGCTGAGAGTTTGCTACCACAAAATCCCCAAATCCAATGTGGCAATTTTTTTGTTGTTGGCCGCTGCTCACTTCAGTCCACACGCCCATGGTCTCTCCCACTCCCATCCCTCTCTACTCAACTGCCGCCGAGGGCCTGTGACGAAGATCCATCCACTTTCATGGCTACAGTCAGACCTCTTACAGCCGGATTCGTCCGCCGTCATGTTCCTTCTCCTGACCTTTTCTCTTCCAAGCCTCCACTCCCAGCTGCCGCTAATCAAAAAACTCGATTCGCCGCCATGGCTACGAGGAGAAAGGTATGAACAAACACGTTTTTGATCTTTCGCGCGCCCTGAATGAAATAAAAACCAACCTAGCTAGATAGCTAGCTCCCATATACATGAAGCACCAACTACAGTTTCAATATATATATATTCGGTGAACGTGTTTTTCAGGTGAATCGGTACGATGAGAACTGGGAGAAGCAGTGGTTTGGGGCCGGCATATTCACGGAGGGGAGCGAGGAGGTGGAGGTGGACGTGTTCAAGAAACTGGAGAAGCGCAAAGTGTTAAGCAACGTGGAGAAGGCGGGTCTCCTGTCCAAAGCAGAAGACCTGGGCCTCACCCTCTCTTCCATTGAGAAGTTCGGCTTTCTCTCCAAGGCCGAGCAGCTAGGCCTCTTAAGCCTCCTAGAACGCGCCGCCAGCTCCTCCCCATCCGTCCTAGCCTCCGTCGCCATCCCCTTCTTCGTCGCTGCCATTGCCACCATCGTCTTAATTCCCGACGACTCTTTGCCGCTCATCGCTGCTCAGGCCATCATTGCGGGAGCTTTTGCCCTGGGAGCCACTGGTTTGCTTGTCGGATCCGTGCTTCTCGGTGGTCTGCAGGAATCTGACTAATGTTCTTCCTCCATTCCTCTGCACTGTTAGCGTAAATGTTGCTTGCTCGGAGACTACTTCGTTATAATACTTCACCTCATTATTTTATATATATACACTCCCAGTCCGATTCCCATTCTCATTCCCTTCCCTCGCTACTTGTCGAAATGATTTTTTTTATCTCCTCGACCTCGAATAATAGTTTACGAACATTACTAAGATGAGTAGGGTTACCTCATGATTTGAGAACGTCTTACCCTCGATCGAAATGTCTTGATGACCTCAAAACTCTCTATTTCAATTGGGTGCACTTAGTTGCTCCAGTCAGGTGATGGTCATGTTAATCGGATGCCCTCTCAGGTAAACTGAGAAGCAGCACTGCCATCCTGAACTGAACTGGCCTCCCATAATTGGACCATTTCGTCAATAAAGTGTTCATTGCTCTTCCGTCCAGACCTCAGGCATGGGTAAAACATGTTCAAACATGCAATATTCTGGACACAAAAAAATCAATCGCCAATTAGCTTCTCAACAATTTCTTTATGCTTCGGAGGTGTTTGAGTGCCCTGTATCTCTTTCACGAAGACAACTGCAAACAGCCCATACAGCAAACAGCAGCAACAATCTTAATTTCCATTCAAGTTAAGTCCTTGGGCGAACCTATCCTCAACTCTTCTGATACTGAGAACAAATATGTGCCAACTACCCAAAAAAATAAAAATCTCCAGGATGCCACTAAAAGATGAGATAACCTTTTCCATGATCAAGTAAACCTTCGGTTTGTTTCTATTTAACTGAACCCAAGCACTGCATGTTATGAAACATAAATTGCAAAATTAAACCCATAGAGGGCAATAATCAAAACAGATCCGACCAAAATTAGAAACTCACAAACGACCAGGATAGCATTTTATTGACAAGAAGCTAAACACTTCCGTTCTTCTCCAGCTGACCATAGAGCGCCTCTTTTGGATTAGTAAGTAGTAACTATTGTTTGCAGCAATGAACATTCCCACCAGAATATGTATTATATCTGATCTGCGAAAGCCGTGCATAAGAAAAGTGTAAATTAATATGTATATATATATATATATATATATCATATATTAGAAAGGGCGAATTTATAACCCTTGGTGAGAGTAAAAAAAACATTGTTCCAACCAACAATTTCAAAATATGCATTCAGTTATTCTGATGCACTATACCGGCTACTTAAAACCCAGAATGATAAAAACAGCACGTATGCCATGAGTTCCTTATTTACGTACAAATCCTGGGCTTCAACATCGGAAAATCAATTGATGATTAACATCATCTCGTCCCTCCAAGCCGAAGTTGAAGAGTTAACCCAGTAAAATATGAGAATACAGGCTGCCAACCCAATTTAGAAGTGGCTTATCATCAAATGAAATTGTATAATGAACTACGCCCAGTGATGGAGTAATTTAGTACTTAAGGTACATAAAAAATCCTCCAATAAGTTGCAACTAGCAGACATATAGCTTCCATCTAGGAAAATCACCAGTAAGTCATAATTCTTTCACATTTTGACATATGTATTGGCTAATAAAGCAAAGCCAGATAGGACATCAAGAACGCAGCAATCAGCAGATTCGTTATCCGTGACTCAATAATATTCAAAAGTAAAAAATTATACGAAGGAACTAAAAAATCTTTGACCGCAGAAACTTGCACTGCAGTATTGCTATCAATCATGTGATGCCAAATCAAGAACTTCAATAAGATAGATGTGTAATCATAACTACTCGTAGTTATGATTGACTGACGAGTAGATTAGATGTGAGTACTTAATTTAGTATAGAGAATCATTGACATGAAAGCTTGCACAGATCAGGTTCTAAATTTCTGGCATTAAGAAATTAACAAGGCAACGTGATTTTGCATAGAGATAAACAAATCTCATAATTAATTTTAATTTTTTTTAGCGTGAGAAAAGTGCAATGAAGAGATTACTCTTCCATTCTCGTACTTCGACTCTTACAGTAAAAGCCTACTTTGATTTTAATGTCATTCACCATATTTTGAACAAAAATAAAGGAGTGATTAAAAAATAACATTTCACTATACGTTGTTTCACACAATAGCCCCAGGTCCATGATACCTACAACCATATTTAATAGTTGAGGACATAAATGGAATTTCCTTCATTTTAGTTATTACTGTACAAACAAACGGGTTCTGTTTGATAGCCTCACAATTGTACTATATAAGGCTATTTTTGGCCTATGATCAAGTAAGGAAAATATTTCCTCATGCTTTCTTAGGCATCAAGTTTCCGCCATTGTTGACTTCCTCAAGCTCCAATTTTGGAATTACACCGACAGTTTGGTGATTCAATTGTGGAGTTGTAGTGTTAACAATCTGATTCATCTTTACCAGGTTGTTTCTCCCTCTGTTGTTAGATCTTGAAATTTCTTCCGTTTTTTTATTCATGGTTGTTTTGATTATGCTACTGTTCTTGTCTTGAATCAAGTAATAATAACTGTTTATCACAATGAAGAATCGATGCCTAATATGCTGATTGGTGATTCATCGGAAATGCGTAATGGTTCAGCTCCTTCAGAAGCAATTTGATATCAGTCTGATTCCTTTTCTCAGTTTCAGTGGCAACAGGTGTATGGGATCCCTACTTTTCCCGGTCAATGTTCTTCGACTAATCTTGGAGTACTAAATTTTTCAATGCGTTATCCTTATCTTGTACATGTTCATGCTCCATTTTTTGTGACCATTAGACTGCATTCGAAGAATTTCTTACTACAGATTTTAATTTTAACTGAATCACAAGGTTGCCTAGGGTTTATTGATGGAATCATTGTTTTTCCTTCTCCATCAGTTTTTATAAATAATCAATTTGCTCCAAGTCCTGATTTTTTGCTTGACAAAGGACTGATGAACTGATAACAGGATTGGCACATTAGCTGAAGAAATCTTGAGACGAAGTCATTGGCTAAGTCTCGGCTCGTGTCTATGAAGAAATCTTTCTACTATGGATAGGGACTTAACTCTACATCATCGGCTGGAAACGTTAAGAAGAGAAAGTTGTGATTCTCTTAATGACTATCTTACTAAGAATAAGCCCATTTGTGATGAACTTGTTGCTATAGGTAAGCCATTACCAGATGACAGGAGGCCCTTTAGGATGTTGGATGACCTTGGTTCTGAATTACCAAATGTTCACTACTATGACTCTAAGGTCACCTTTACCTAGCTATTCTGAAATTTTATCAATGCTGCATAGTTATGAAACTCGAATTTTGCTTCAAGACTCTGTAATTCAAGCACAACAAGTAGCATTTGTGGCAAACAAAGGCATAAAATCGAAGTGCATTAATCAATCTTTCACTTCAGAAAATAGAGGCTTTACTCCTACCATTTCAAGTTCTCTACCATCTGAAGTTGCTGACAAGTTGTCTGTTGTCTCTACTTCTAAGTCTACATCTCAGACAATTCGAACAGAAGAAGAATTGAAAGAGGCATTGAAGAAGTTTAAATTTGTTTGCCAAGTATGTCACAAGAGTGGCCACTCTGATCATCGCTGTTTCAAAAGGTATAATAAAGACTTCAGAGTAAGGCTGTTAATTGAGTGAGCCAGAGCATTTGGCATTTGGCTCGGTTCGACTCGACTCGAAATTTGACATTTAAATACTCGAGCTCGAACTCGACTTGAATTCAAATCCTTCGAGCTGAGTTTGAGCAAAGCAATGTTCGACTCAACTCGACTCAGTAATAATTCGAATTCAACTCAAAATCAACTCGTAGCTCGACTCGAACTCAATTCGATAAAATAATTTAATAATATAGTCTTTATATTATATATATATATATATATATTAATAAGTTTAATTGTAACTAGTTATATTTATTTATATATAATATAATATCAAAGTAGTGAAATAGCTTAGATGGTAAGTATTCAAGTTGAAGGCCTAGAGGTTATGGGTTCAGTCCACGTTGACTTTATTTTTTTAGTGAGTTACTTTCAACTTTACAATCGAGTCAGTTTCAAGCTCACGAACGAGCTAAGTTTGAGCTCGTCAAAATTAAACAGTTTAAATGTATTCGAACTCAAGTCAAGCTCAAACAACATAAAATATTCGAGTCGAGCTTGAGATCATGCTGATTGAACATTCAAAACTCGACTCAGACTCTCGTAGCTACTTCAAGCTTCCGAATCTAAATCCAAGCCAACTCGATGCTCCTTCATGCAAGTACGGTTGGCATTAGTCGATAGTCGATGGGTTCCTAATTCAAGTGTGTCTTCTCACATGACCGGCAATCTTAGTCTATTTGATGAATATATGGTTTATGATAGTAACATGTATTGTCTTAGTCTATTTGATGGATATACGGTTTATGATAGTGACATATATTGTCTTCATCGGAAATGGTAAACAATTACCTATTGACCATATTGGTGAAGTTACCATTCTCACTTCTTCTGGTCCAGTGGTCTTCGGTAATGTTTTGCATGCGCCTTTGTTAAAGCAAAATCAACTCTCCATCAGTCAGTTCATTATAGAACATAACAATGATTTCTGTTTTAACATTGAGGAGTTCGCTGCAACTGTCAGACAAAGTGGAAGAGTAATTCTTGCTAGCATAAGATTTAAAACCTTGTATGATGTTGATGATGTCAAGCAATGTGGATTCTTCTCCAACACACAAAAGAAAACAACAAATTTAATCTGGCACTGCAGATTAGGGCATTGTTCTTTTGAAACTATAAAACTTCTAAAGCAAAATGGCTTCATAGATTTTTCATCTGATGTTTCTATTGTAGATGTTTGTAAAAGTTGCCAGTTAGGCAAGGCATCTTCTTTACCTTTTGCAAATACTGTGCAATTACTCCCCTTTTGATAAAATACACTCTGATCTATGGGCACCAGCTCTAGTGGTATCCGTTGACAAGTATAGATATTATATTAATTTTGTTGATGACCATACCAGATTCACTTTGTTTTATCCACTTCATAATAAATTTGATTTTTACTCTACCTTTATTCTCTTTGAGAAATTTGTGAAAAAACAAATTTCTACTAAGATTAAGTGTTTACAAACTAATGGGGGTAGAGAGTTCTTTCTTCAAAGATTTAGGCTCCATTTGGTTAGCTTGAAAGAAATGTAAATAACATGAAAATTTCAAATGGTCAACTTACTAAAATTAATATATATATATACAATATATTCTAAAAAAATTTAATACTTTTACAATGTGTTTTATATTTAAATTAATCATGATTACCTTATGTGGCTCACCCATGTGATACCCAATGAACAAAAAAATATTTCCCTCTTTTTTATCTCAATAGATAAGAAAAATGTGGAAATTTTGTGTGGCTCATTGGCGGGCACATGGATAGGCCACATAAGGTAATCATGATTATTTTGTACATCCTATGTATATAATCATAGTTAATTTATATCTAAAATAAATAATTTAATAATATTTTTTTATAAAAAATCTATTGAATATAATTACTTTTAACAAGTTTGACTATTTTAAAATTTTTATGTCATTTACACTATTTTTATATCAACCAAACAAACCGTTAAGATTTATTTGAAAATAGAATTCTTCATCACATTACATGTTCATGCCACATACACTTGCACAGAATGGAATGGTTGAACAAAGGCATAGAAGTGTGGTTGAAACTGGTCTTTCTCAAATGTTTACATAGTGAATGTGCATAACTTCACATGACTTTTTGACTTCTTCCAGTTTTCAGTCTTGTTCACGTGCTCAACCGACAAACAAATTGTTGTGCTTCCTAATAGTGTTTCACCATATTTTGCTCTTTCAGAAAACATGTAGATTATATTAGTCTTAGAGTTTTCAGCGGCAACTGTTATCCTTGCTTGAGGCCTTAAGATGTATGACAAATTTGAGTTCTATTAAGGCTATTTTAATAAGTGATTTTTTATTTTATTAGTTTGATGATGTTTAGGGAGTTTTGTGTGATTTTTATATTTTATAGGGTTTTCTTGTAATTTTTATCATTTTTATTAGGTATTTTTCTTAAGTTATATATACGAGTCTTCCATTACTGTAAACGTTAGATTTTGATGAATACAATTATGAAGCTTTGGTGGATTTCAAGTTTTTCCTAACCTTCCAAAATTCTTTGTGAATTGTCGGTTCTATTTCTTCCTCTAACCTCCCAATTTATTGGGTTTCTCCTTCTTCATATTCTCTTTAATATCCTCAATTTTCTAATTTTATTCCCCCTTCAAATGCTATTTCCAGTCCCCATCACCTTATAACCACCACAAATTTCAGGCTCAATCAGAACAATTTGTTTTATTGGGCTACAAATCTGGTTACAAAGGTTACCTGTGCTATCACATTCAGACTAAACATTTCTACTTGTCAAGGAATGTGATATTTGATGAAAGCGTTTTCCATTTGATGAGACTAACTGTTTGTCAAAGCCTCCATCACCTGATCCTCGGTTTGTTACCTATTTGGACTTCGTACCATACCTCAATGTCAAGAACAACCTTCTGTTACTACAATTGAAAATCCATCAACTACTTCAGCTAGGTACAAGTCCTTCCACTGAATCTGAATCACATAGTACAAAAGAAGTGTCTTTTCCAGAGAATGTTCTTCCTCAAGAATCATCGTCAGCTTCTCTTTCAACACATCCAATGTTGACAAGATCAAAGGCAGAAATTGTTAAGCCTAATCCGAGGTATGCCCTAGCAACTGATGTTACAGATATTTTTGAACCTTCAACAATAAAGCAAGCCTTGACTCATTCTGGCTTGTTAAAGGCTATGGAAGGACAGCTTGCAGCTTTAGAAGAAAATAACACTTGGAAACTAGTACCCAGAACACCAGATATGAACATCATTGGAACAAAATAGGTGTTTAAGGTCAAGTACAAGGTTGATAATACTGTTAAAAGACTCAAAGCAAGACTAGTTGCTAAAGGTTATAATCAACAAGAGGCTGTTCAATATTCGGAAACTTTTTCACATTCACCTGATGGATGTTAAAAATGCATTTTTGAATGGTACTCTTCAAGAGACAGCGTATGTTCCTTTTTATGAATGCTAAGTATCCACATACTCATTACAGGGAATGCTTCTAGTCTACTTGACGAATTTTTCTTGCAATTAAAGTCTGAGTTTGCAATGATAGGTCCTGGCCAAGTTCATTACTTAGGCATTCAAGTGGAGACTCTTTCATCTGGTCCTTTTCTGTCCCAAGTTAGGTATGCTATTAAAATCCTTCACAAGGCATGTTTAATTGATTGTAAACCACTGTATACACCTATGGTTAGCAAACTTTCTCCACGAGAGTCTTCACCACAAATGTCTTGTTGGCTCTTTGCAGTACCTAACCTTTACAAGGCCAGATATATTATATGCAGTGAATTATGGGTGTCAACATATGCAAGCTCCTTCATTTTTGCAAGTTAAGAGGATTCTTAGGTGCATAAGAACTCTTGATTATGGTCATTTCCTCACAGCTTCAACTGATTTTCGACTATGTGCATATTTCACGCTGATTAGGCAGGGTGTCCTGTTGCCAGAAGATCTATGACAGACTATTGTACCTTCCTTGGGGCAAATTGCATTTTGTGGTCTGCTAAAAAATAGCCTACGATATCAAGATCGAGCACAAAGGCAGAATATAGCTGCTGCAAAATTAACTTGGTTACGCTTTTTGCTTCAAGACATTGGACATTGGCATTCCTCAGTCTGCTCCTCCGGTTTTGTATTGTGACAACTTAGTGCTCTACATCTTGTTGTCAGTCCTGTCTTTCACGTCAGAACCAAACATGTCGAAATAGATTATCATTATGTCAGGGAGCAAGTTGCATTACACAGACTTGAAACTCGTCATGTTTCATCTTCTGATCAGCTAGCAAATATTTTTACGAAAGCTTTGTTTCATCAACCTTTCACATCTATATTGTTCAAGCTTGGCATCACAACGATGTCTAGCTTGGGGGAGGGTATTACTAATAGTTGAGGGCATGATTTCCTTCATTTTAGTTACTAATGTACAAACTAAGCCTTGGTTTGTCGGTGTTGTATTGGGCTCTGTTTGATAGCCTCACAATTGTACAATATAAGGCTGTTTTTGGCCTATGATCAAGTAAGGAAAATATTTCGCAAACAAGGTGAGGGACTAAACTCATACGAATACTAGAACTTTAGAAAACGCAGTCAAATATTGTCCTTGTAATTGGCAAAACAAGGTTCCAAAAAGTGGATGTTTAATGCAAACGCAGTCAACTGTTATCAAAAAGAAAAAAGAAAAGAGGAATGATTGAATGAATGAAGATAGTCATACCTTTTCAATTGTCAGGAAGACTTTTGCAAACAAATCCTTCACCAACCAGCTGGTTTATTACGCCTTTGAACCTATGGTAATCATCAACGGTGTTGTAGACCTGGTGAGATATCCTCGCATACCCAATACCATGCTCACTTGGATAGTCATGTCCATGTTCCTTTGGAGGCTTGAAATAAATGGGGACTTCAATTCGAAATTTATCACGTAAATAGGTACGCAGCTTCATCGCATCTTTGTCACTGCGAATTCCCAAGCATTGTGGCAGAGCAACCATAATCATGCTAGAGGACATATGAGGAGGGGTTCCCAAGTGGGTACCCCAGGAGTGAGCCAGCATTTGGCCCATTCTCAGGACAGCCTCATGGTTGTTCTTCCTGATGCCGTCAATTCCACCCTCGAACCGAGCAAGGAACTCCATCACGGAGGGGACGACGAGCTGGGAGCTGTAATCCCGAGTGCCGATCCAGGCGCTCTCGATGGCCAGGCCGTTGCCGTACTCGTGCGAAACGACGGGGTGGTGCAAATCTTGGGACAGCTTGGACGAATTCTTGGAGTAGAGGAAGGCAACGGAGGGGGGCAAAAGAACCATTTGTGTAAGTTGCTGGTGTAGAAGTCGGCCCCAATGTCCTTGACGTCAATATCGACGTTGCCTATGGCGTGGGCGGCGTCGACGAACACCTGCTCCACCCCTTCTTCTCTGCAAATCCGGACCAGCTCCTTGACAGGGATAACAACGGTGGGCATGGAGGTGATGTGGTCGATGACGGAGAGGCAGACCCTCCGGCCGTTGGCCTTGCCCTTCTCGAGGGCCCGGCGGAATTCGTGGATAATCTGGTCGTCGGATTGAACGGGGAAGGGAAGGTCAACCTCGATGACATAAGCACCGGCGCGGGAGACGTAGGCGTGGATGGACTTCTTGACGGCGCCGTAGGCGTAGTGGAGCATGACGACGGCGTCGCCCTTGTGGAACTTGCCCTCCCTGAAACCCCAGGCGACCTGCTGGAGCACGATGGCGGCGGCGGTGGTGGCGTTGTCGACGATGGACACCTCGGAAACGTCGTCGGCATGGATGAGGTCCTTGATGATCCGCCTCGACTGCAGAATGGAGGGTTGCAGGTGGTTGAAGAAAAAGTCGTCCGGCTGCTGGAGGAACCGCCGCTGCCAGCGGGACTGCGCCGCCATTACAGAGGCCGGGCAGCTGCCGAAACTTCCATTGTTGATGCGGGCAACACCCGGCTGGTGGTGGGAGAACTCCAACTGCAGCTCCGACTCAGAGAACGGAAAGGATGCTCTAAGCCTCTTGGAGGCGGGGGGCCCATCGCCGTTCTCTCGCGATTCATGATTATGGTCCAACCCACTCATGGCGGCCGGCCGGGGCAGAGCGCTTAGCAGCGGATGAGGATGAATAGATGGGGTTACGGCGGCGAAATTAATTCTCTTTTCCGCCCTCTTTCTCAATCAATCTTCTTTCAAAGAAGGGAGGAAGGAAGGTATTTGGCCAATTGGGAAGAAGGGATTAGAATTAATATTTACAAAACCATAGACTACCTAGCATCGGGTTGGGAAAGCGAGTAGTAGACACCGGCGCCATGGATTTATATGATATGAACGTGGGGAATAAATTGATTGAGGACGAGATAGATCCCATGGATTGGCCGAGACAAAATGGTGCTGCGGCGGGGGGAATCGAAGAGGTCGATTCCTTATGCCGGTTCTTCGGATAGAGGAGAGGAGGTGGCAGCCGGTGAGAACAGCCGGATGGGGCCGGCCAACCATTTTCTTTTCCGGTTAGGACGAAAGATATAAATAACATGGAAATTTTAAGTGACCACTTTACTAAAATTAGTTTATATATATATATATATATAGAGCGTGCATTTACGGCTGCCTGTGCTTGAACAATCCAACCGTTGGATTCAATCCAACGGTTGGATGAAAAAAAAAAAGCGCCGCCGCCGCCGCCGTCGCCGGCCGAAGCGTCGCCGCCACCCCGGCCGATGCGACCCCCCTGCCCCGCCCGTCGCCACCCCTGGCCGATGGGGCGGCGACCCCCTCCCCCCACCACCGGCGGCGGGCGGCGGATCTAGCCGCCCTGCCTCTTCCCCTGCCGGCCCGCCGCCCCGCCACCCCGCCGTGCCCCCGCCCGCCACCCTGCCCCGTCCCCCGCCCGCCACCCTGCCGCGCAGCGCCACGCCCCCCTCGGCCCCTGCCCGCCCCCCGCCGCTCCCCCTCGGCCCCCGCCTGCCACCCCGCCGCGCAGCACCCCCTCGGCCCCCGCCCGCCACCCCGCCGCGCCGCACCCCTCGCGTGGCGACCCGCGAGCCACGCGGCCGCCGCCCCCGGACCACCCCCGTCCCCTGTCGCTG
>JAURVB010000669.1:0-15952 GCA_033002965.1 Piper betle
GTCTTTTTCTAAATTCAAATATTGTGGACTTAAGCAGGCTTCTCGTCAATGGTATCACAAATTTCATCAAGTGATTCTCTCGTTTGGTTTTGAGATGAATGTTATTGATGATTGTATATACCATAAGTTTAGTGGGAGTAAGTATATTTTTCTGGTTTTATATGTTGATGATATATTGCTTGCCAGTAATGATATAAGTTTCTTGCACGAAACCAAGAGATTTTTATCAAAGAAATTTGAAATGAAAGATCTTGGAAATGCGTCTTTTGTATTAGGAATTCAAATACATCGGGATCGTTCTCGATGTATACTTGGATTATCACAAAAGACCTATATAGAAAAAGTGCTTAAAAGATTTGGCATGCAAGATTGTAAACCAGGAGATACCCCTGTTTCTAAAGGAGACAAATTCAGTCTCAATCAATGCCCTAAAAATGATATAGAAGGAAAGGAAATGCAAAAGATTCCCTATGCTTCAGCAATAGGAAGTCTTATGTATGCTCAAGTATGTACGCGTCCAGATATTGCGTATATTGTTGGAATGTTAGGCAGATATTTAAGCAATCCGGGATTGGATCACTGGATAGCAGCCAAAAGAGTCATGAGGTATCTACAGAGAACAAAACATTACATGCTTACATATCGGAAGTCAGATCAACTTGAGATCATTGGGTATTCTGATTCTGATTTTGCTGGATGTCAAGATAGTCGTCGATCTACTTCTGGCTATGTATATCTGCTTGCTGGAGGAGCTATTTCTTGGAGGAGTGCTAAGCAGACACTCATAGCTTCTTCCACCATGGCAGCTGAATTCATAGCTTGTTATGAGGCATCCAATCATGGAATATGGTTGCGGAATTTTGTCACAGGGCTGCGCATTATTGATAATATTGAAAGACCACTTAAGTTATTTTGTGACAATCAGTCTGCAGTATTATATTCAAATAACAACAGGAGCTCATCTAAATCAAAACACATAGAGATCAAGTTCCTTGTTGTGAAAGAAAGAGTTCAGAGTGGTAAAGTTTCTATAGAGCATATTGGGACAAACTCCATGGTTGCGGATCCGCTTACTAAAGGTTTACCGCCTAAGGTCTTTCATGAGCATGTTGCTCATCTGGGTGTTGTATCATTTAATGATATGTTACTTTAGTGGGAGTTTGTATTGAATTGCGGTATTTGGTTTATGTTTCACTCTTTTACTCTATTTTGGTGATCTCATAAGGTTGGACCAGTTGAAAATAGGCATGTTTAGATCAAATTGCATGTAATTTTCATGCTACACATCCATACTTGATCTATGTCATTTAATTATGTTGATGTATGTGACCATGGATGGGTTTAGTTACGATAAATGTAACGAAAATCACCTTGATCCTATATTAACATTAATTAATGGACGAGATTGTTATTTTGGAATAATAGCGTATGTTAATTTTGGAGCTCATAAGGTTATATACAATTATTTGTGTATATATAGTCCAAGTGGGAGATTGTTGGATGTTGGACGTATATATGTATATAATTGTATCATATGCTGTTATTATTAAGGTATGGCCTAAATTAAATTGATCTGTTAAAGTTAAGGATAATGGGCCATTAATATTTAATAAAATATATGGAGATATCATATATTTAAGATGAGTATGGATAAATATGTGTAGATACCGTTTTCTTAATCTCTAATTTATGATGGGTTAAATTGGAATTATGAAAAATAAGGATAAATACGGTTACAAGGATAAATACGGTTATGGTCCCCGGATTCGCACCGTCGTTTTTCTTTTCTGGTATCCCATCATCCAGAAACTCTGGTTTTGAAGAACAGGTGCTGAATCTGGAAGATCAAACCAGAAGAAATCAAAGAATTGCTTTACTATTATGGATCCAGGTACGCTTCCGTTATTAAATTTATTTTCTTGATGATTTGATATGAAGAAGGCTTTATTGATGATGGTTTTATCATCTATATAATTTTGGTTAAAGTTTAAAGTATTTGTTGATTTTAACACTCCAGGCTTCCATCCTGGCGGTGACGCTGTCCTCTCTCCCTCTCCCATTTTCATCATCGCCTTCAACGCCTTTGCTGTTGTGGGCAAGGCATGGCCGGCGTCGGTCAGAAGGCTGGCGACGGCCAGGAGAGTGAGGAGAGCTAGTGCGGAAAGGTGGGTAGGAGATGAAATGGGAGAAGGATGAGCCATATATATCTTAAGCCAAGTCCTTTGTTACAACTTAACAAGTGAACTAATGCAGCGAATAGCAGGGGGCAAATATATTGTTTATATAGACAATAGTTTGAGCTTACAACGTCTTTCTGCTGCTTTCTTGCGGTCTATATAAGGCATTGTCCTAATTAATGAACTTTCCGAGTGGATTCACTATCATAGCACAAGGTTGTTTACTTGTATTATAGTAGCAGTTAGTGTTGGGGAGAGATCAGCCAATGCATGTAAGTTGCAATTGACTCAGATTTAATTCTGTTTTCCTTCTAATTCACGTCAAACTGATTTGAATTTAAGCCCAAATAAACCATTTATATTCTGTTTTATCTATAACAATAATCCTAGCTCTTTGGTGTATAGTTTATGCTGAAATTTTATTTCAATGATCGACTTGATCATGATGTCTCAGTTTTTTGTGTACGTTTTTATTTGATTAGACAGCAACCAAATTTCTCGGACGCTTGTGTTCCTCGTCAAGTCGCCCACAGGTAGCGAAGTCAAGTAGGAAATTTCATGGCTACTGCATGGGAACATACCCTTTTAATTGTGATGAAGACCCTTTCGTAGAATTTATGCTTTCGGAAAACAGTCTTATGTCCCCTACAAAAAAATAGGCTCTTAGGGAGCAAGCAGGTTGTGAAGATCACGTGCTTAATTCCTTCTCTAACTTCTCCCAAAATCATGATGGTCGTGCAAGATTAATGGTTTTGGTTTGTATCTTCACTTTGCCATCTTGTTTACACTGGCTTTTGATCTTGCCCCTTGTGTGGCATCTGCTCCCCTCAGATCCGAGGATGATTCATTAAGTCTGCTCTATCCAGGGTAGATATTCGATTTAAACGATGGTATTCAGTATTCGATTTAAATGACGGTATGCAGTATTCTGGGTATAATCGAGTGGTACGATAGATATATAAAACTATGGACATAATCATGTCAGAGCCAAAGCCATAACCGAATCCGTGGTGCTGATTCTTCACCTGGCACATTGTTATAGTGCTGGTTGGTCTATTTAACTCACTTTTTTTATCATTTATTATGATATGTAGTTAATTTGGTGGTAACATGTGAGATGTCTCGATTTAGTGTCATATGTAATACCTCCCGATATAAAATTTAGTTTGTTGGTAAAGATGTGTATACATTCTTCAAGTCGGTTAACCAAGCTTTTAAAAGAATGTCTTCAACCCATCGTATTGAACTTTAGGCCAGATATTTATAAATGATATTAGGATTATTAAATAGTAGACCAGACTCGAGAAATTATATTTCAAGGATGAAATTTATTAAAGTGGGTAAAATATAAAATACTCAATTTAGTCATACATATAATACTTAACGGGGTAACATCTTATTTATTAGTGAGAATGAATTATAAATCTTTAATTTTAATTAATTACTTTTGAAGAGACGACCTAAACCCATGAATTTATAAGTTCTATTGAGTCCTTACAGAAAAAAGCTAGTATTGAAGTATATATACAATTCCTTATATATCATATTTAATTTAAATAAAATAGTTATGACCCAATCATTGCATAATGAATTTTGATCACGAGTACCACAGGCCCACGGCATGTATCATACAGGCCTATTTATTATTTATATGCTAAGTACCGAGGATTGTTTGTAAATCGTAATACATTAGCGATGATGGTGGTGATTCGCCTACTTAAACAATAACATTACACATTATAAATTAATTCAGCAATTTTTTACGTTACAATAAATGGCATAAACATGCTAATAATTACACTCCCCTTAATATTATTTACACCACCTGAGATTCACACACTATATATTTCTAATTTTCACTTTTCACTAACGCCCTTTCCTCTGTCAATATTATATATAAAAATTTCTCAAATGCAAATTTTAGATCACTTTCCCGTGCAAACAATTTTTTTTTGAATCATTGCAAACAAATTCTTACGAATTAATATGTGAATAAATTCGGAATAAATTAACCAATAAAAATAAATTTTGTAAATATTCAATTTAGGGGACGGTATACTGCATACCTGGTTAAAATTATGGATACCGTCCACTAGGTTGTACCCGGTAAACTGCATACCCGGTTACACTGGCTTTTGATCTTGCCCCTTGTTTGCATCTTCACTTTTGCAATCTTGTTTGCACTGGCTTTCTTCTTGTGAAGGGAGGGAGATTAAGTACCGTGACCACCAAAATGGCTATGTTAACTAACGTGCACAATCTATCAAAGCTTTTTATTTATTTGGTGATGATTTTGAAGTTCTTCCAAGTGTTTTACAAAAATGAATTGGTGGCAAGTCGGTTCCAGTGAGTACTTAATTTGCCTTATTTGAGGAAACTTCAAATGTATCTTGAATTAGCTGCCATAACATTCAGATAATTAAAGAAGCCAATCACTTGAAAACTTAAATGTGGTTTCTTCTTCCTCTGGAACTACCATACCAGTCTGATGTCGCTTTGGTTTGCAATTGTCACACAATCTTATAATTGTAAATTATTTAATTCATAAAGCAGGGGAGTTGGTTGCATAGGACCAGGAAGCTCACTTATATATGACGAGTTTATGTTTATATTTTGTTATATCCATTAATTAATGAACTTGGAATCTTGCTTCATATTTCATAAATGGTTCATCAAGTTTCATATCTTACAACACAATTGGCCAAATTAATTGCCTAGCTAATTAAGAACTTTGTATTAGATTTGACAAGCTCCTTTCTTTTTGTTTGATGAAGCTTCGAGGATGGAGCTCATGTTCAAACCAAGAGTGAAGGGCTTGCTGAACTCAGTGACATTACAATAGATCAAGACTTCAAGAGAAGCTTGCTAGCTTCTGATAAGCATATCACAGGTTTCAAGCCATCAATCATCCACCAAAGGAAGCAGGCCTTCATAGCTTTTGATCTTAATTCGAAAAGACAACCAAGAGGATCAAGTATCCCACCAACCATAGCTAGATCCAAAAAGTTGGAGGTGCTGGATCTAAGCCACAATCTTTTATCTGGGGAAATAGTCGTGAACTTAGAGGAGGGTAATCTGCTTAAATCCTTGCACCTTGGCAGCAACAAATTATGTGGTGATTTCCCTTCATGGCTCAAGAATTGCACTGTATTGGAAATCATTGACCTCTCACATAATGGGTTTGTTGGAGAGATTCCTGAATGGCTGGGTAAGTGCAGTTCCCTCAAAATCTTGGACTTAAGATCCAACAATTTCACTGGGAGAATTCCAACACAACTATCGCTTCTTTCAAACTTGCAAGTTCTTGATCTGGCTTATGAATAAGTTCTTCGGTTCTATTCCAAGAAGCTTAAAAACCTTGAAAGCAATGTCTATAAAACATGATATGGATAAAGATATTGAAAGTGGGAGTGGGTACTATGAGGAGAAAGTTGTTATCAGCATGAAGGGAAGGCAGGACGAGTGCTTTACTACAATACTTACCCTCATCAATGCCATTGATCTTTCATGCAACAATATCACTGGTGAGATACCAAAAGACCTTACAAATCTCCATGGATTAAAAGTCCTGAATCTATCTCATAATCAATTGGTCGGGCAGATCCCGAAGAACATTGGCATGATGACAGAATTAGAATCATTGGACGTGTCATCAACATTCTATGTCAGGTGAGCTTCCAACGGGCTTAGCCAATCTCAGCTCATTGGGACGCTTGAACCTTTCCTCTAACAATTTTCATGGACAAATACCAGTCGGGACTCAACTACAAGGTTTTGAGAATAGTTTTGATGGGAACCCAGAACTTTGTGGACTTCCATTGCCAAAAAAATGCCCTCCGCAGAGTACAACAAACAAAGTTAGGGAGCAGGCAGAAGAAGATGAAAGCAACTTTGACATATTATCCCTGTCGGTAACAATGGGACCTGGGTTTGTGATGGGCTTCTGGGGAGTTTTGGGAATTCTAATCTTAAACAGATCTTGGAGGGCTATGTTCTTCAGATTGTTTGATAGAAGCAAGTGATAGTCTCCTGACTCTCCTATACGTTGCTGCATCAAAGCTTGAAAGAGAAATTACGAAATAACTGATTGAACAAGGAAGACTCTGTTGAAGATGGTTATTTTAGCTTTGAAATATGTAAGATTATTGTCATTGGCGTAGCTTTTTTGTTATGAAACTAGACCAAATAATTCACTATGAATGTCTATCAGACGACATGTTTGTACGTCAGGCAAAATATAGATAAATTAAATTTAAGCTAGGTCAATGACTAGCAACGGAAGTAGGGCTTGTACATCGACTTGGTTATGGTTCGATCGTTAGCATTGCTGTAACTATTTATTTTTAAAATTTTTTTACCATAATTAAGTTATTGACCAAGTTTATAAGGTTTTGCCATAACCAAGTTTTTACTATTTTGTCATCTGATAAACCAGTGAAAATATGCCTGAATTCATCAAAAACTGTATATCATAAACCTAATTTTATTAAATTGGTTAAAAATTAAGTTA
Organism: Piper betle; assembly: GCA_033002965.1. Classification (NCBI taxonomy): domain Eukaryota; kingdom Viridiplantae; phylum Streptophyta; class Magnoliopsida; order Piperales; family Piperaceae; genus Piper; species Piper betle. Next base: position 6,688 of record JAURVB010000669.1, read on the forward strand.
TATAAAATAATTCTACATTAATAAAATATAAAATATTCCAACAATCTAAGCTATGTTAATCTAGTATTAAAAATTGTGAAATTTGTAAATAAATAATTTAAATTAAGTAAATTCATCGAATTGATACGTTGACAATTAAACTTTAAAGTTTAGTGTTGAGGTAGAAATGAGTTTTATAATTATATATAAAATAATTAAATAACATTCGATTAAATCGGTAAATCAGTAAATCAGTTAGAGTAGAGTTTATGTCATTATCAATTATATTTAAAGTCGATTCTATTAAATTAGCCAAATTTTAAATATTCTTCTTATAAAGTAACCAATGTCTCAACATCTTACTGCAGGTAATCACATGCAAGAACATTTGGATTATATCTTGCTCTGTTTACTGAATGGTTGATTTGTTGGCATCAATTATATGTGAACCAGTCAGGCCCCAACCGCCGTGTAGACCGAAGTGCTTGCCGAAATTTGGAAGAGATGCCTTTGTGAATGTTCTTGTGTTAATATTTCTTCCAATTAGTTGTTTGACCTCAATTAAAATAAAGTAAACATAATTAAAATAATTCCTTATGAGATGGTCCAGTTTTCAACTACATTAATTTGAACTCAATTATCTGCTGGCGTAGAATTTTAGTGTTTTTGAGAGTGTTTCCCATGCAGAATTTATTCATGCTGCAAAATAATTATTTTTTATGGGTAATCACTCTGTGGATGGATGCAACCATCGAACAATATCTAGATATTCTACAGTAAGCTAATTACATGCTCCACCGCTTATCCTTTATGCTTTCGTACAAAAAATAGGCTCTTAGTGAGCAAGCAGGTTGTGAAGATCATGTGCTTAATTCCTTCTCTAACTTCTCCCAAAATCATGATGGCCTCCAAGATTAATGGTTTTGGTTTGTATCTCCACTTTGCCATCTTGTTTACACTGGCTTTTGATCTTGCCCTTTGTGTGGCATCTGCTCCCCTCAGATCCGTGGATGATTCATTAAATCTTCTCTTGCTTTCTTCTTATGATACCGTGACCACCAAAATGGGTATGTTAACTAACGTGCACAATCTATCAAAGCTTTTTATTTATTTGGTTGTGATTTTGTAGTTCTTCCAAGTGTTGGATGATAAGTAATTGAGAAAAGATAGTCATGTGATCTTGATGGCTGACTAAATCTTCTCTTAGCCAACATGAGTAAAAGAATGGGTTCGAATATCCAATGTATATAAAATTGGATTTCCCGTATCCGATTTGAACTAAGTTTAGATCAATTGCAAAATGAGACACTTATATATAGAATACATCTAAAAATATTAAGATTAGATTATTTGAGATGATCCAATCCATATTTGAATTGAATGAATAATATTTTAAAAATTGTATATTAAAATATTGATAATATTAATTTATTTACTTCCCATATTTTATAGAGTTAAAATATGTTGGTTGGCCGATCAACAACAAATTTGGTCTTGGCAATGAGTGTAAAATGTGATAGGGATCAGAAGATATCAGTGACACGAATAATCTTTCGCATAATAACATTGAAGGTCAGTTGCGACATTGGCAATAGATGACTTTGTTTCAATTGATTTGAGCTTCAACCGGTTCTCTGGTCCCCTGCCACGCTTTCTTGGTAGTGTGCAGTACATTTCTCTTGCAAACAATCAGTTCAGTGGTTCCATTCACCATGACGTTGGCACTGCAGCTCCAAGCCTCAAATATTTGTTTGCTTCGACCAACAAACTTAGTGGTTCAATTCCTCCCACCATTGGGGAGATGAAGCAGCTGGTAACTCTTGATCTTTCCGCTAATGAGTTGAGCGGCAATATCCCATGGAACTTGGTTGGCTCACTAAATTTGCAGGTGCTCGACCTAAGCAGAAATCTTTTGTCCGGGGAAACAACATTGTACTTGGCGAAGGATAATAGTCTCAAGTCATTGCATCTTGGTACCAATGAATTGTGTGGAAAGTTTCCCCTGTGATTGAAGAATTGCACCAACCTGGAGGTCGTTGACCTCTCCAAGAATAATTTTTCTGATGAGATTCCACAATGGATTGGTGAAAGCTGCACTTCTCTTCAAATATTGGACTTGATCACCAATATCTTCACTGGGAAAATCCCACGTGAATTATCGGTGATTTCATCACTACAAATACTAAATGTAGCTGAGAATCAGCTTTCTGGATCTATCCCGGAGAGCTTTTGGTGTGATCTTCTTCAGCTGCTTTGGTGAAGATCTCCCTTCCTCTGTTCTGCTTCGCATATTGTCTTGCCGGCGCCATCTTGATGATCAATCCTGCAAAACCATGGTGAAGCTGGGAACCTATTTGGGAACGGAATCAGGGAAGGATCAGGAGCTTGTGGTGTTCCTCCTGAAAGGTCGGAGAAGAATATAAAAGAAACAGAAACAATTTCATTCATCAAAACAATGCCATGTTACAATGAGTCTCCTCTGTTCTCATATCCAATCCCGTGCTCTATTTTTATCCCGCCAGCCAATCCAATTCAAACACATACAATTACAATCATGCCCCTCATATAATACCCCTCCTACTTTATTCATACCAGCTTTGGCGACTTCAAAGATACGAAGAAGAAACATGTTTTGGGTAACAGGTTCATCCGCACGGATGGGTACTACCGGGAGACGTTGACTAATAAAATGAATGGGAGAGCAGACCAATTTACTAGGAGTCTTTCCATTGTCAACTCCCTAGACCATTCAAGAAACTTGCTATCAGGGGGTATCCCTAGAGAAATAACTCATCTTCTTGAGCTAATAGTTTTGGACGTATCTTATAATCAGCTGGTCCAGGCATTCCAGAGGATATTGGTTCATTGAATCAATCACTCTCTTGATTTATCTCACAATCATCTTTCATGTGAGCTCCCGTTGAGCTTGGCAAAACTTTTTTCTGTGTCGCATGAATCTCTCGTACAACAATTTTTCAGGAGAGATTCCATTTGGGTATCAGCTTCGAACGCTTGATGATTCGTCAATTTACATTGCAAATCCAGGACTTCGTGGATTCCCATTGAAAAGGAATTGTTCATATGATAAGTTAGTGTGGATGAAGGAAGAGGTGAGGAAGATGAAAATGAAGGCCGCTTAGAAATGTCCTGGTTTTATATTAGCATGGGAGTTGGATTTGTAGTAGAATTGAGTGGAGTTAGCAGTATTCTTATAATCAAAGCATCTTGGAAAATGCATATTTTCACCTTTTTGATAATGGAAAAAGATTGCCTCTGCGGGATTTTCCTCGTAAAGTTTGCACTATTGAAGAGAAGAATAAGTCAAAACTCAAATTATTGATCACTACTATTTGCCTCGGTAAGTATTTCTCAAATTTTCATTTCTTTTGTTGAACTCCTCTTTATATGTCCTAATCACTATTTGTTGTGCCTGAAGTTAACTAATTTTTGTATCATATTTTACATTACTTTTGGCAACTTTAATTCGTAAAAATAACGTTCTGATCCTTACCAAAGAACTTATCGAAACGGTTTGGATTGTTTACTCTCATTTATTGCCTATGTCATCCCACTTAAAATCCGAGAATTTTAATTATGTTTATTTTATTTTATGAGTTTTATTTTTAGGCAGAACTGATGGGTGTGGGATGCTAGGGTCAAACCTTAGTGGCTAGCCTTTATGATAAGAGTGAGGCTCCTGGTAAATAATACTATATTTTTCCTATTTTTTATTCATCATGGGAAAGAAGAGTTTTAGGAGGAGGAATCTGAGTTCACTTCTTCTTATCTTCTTTCTTTTTCTCCATTATAATCTTTCAAATTTTCTTTTTCTATCAACTATTTTCTCTTTTAAAATCCATCTTTTTCTTTGTAATTTGTTCTTTTTTTTTTTGTTCTCGTTTATAATATTTCTGACATATAAGGTATTTATTTTAACATTTTCATACATAAATAACATCTGGGGTATGCTTAGATTTGGTATGTGTGCCAGTTGGATATATCATTTTTTTTGTGTGTTTTACATACCCTTCCAGCAGGGTCGAGCACGCTGCTGCTGTCATTTTGCTACGTGCATCTCCTCATGGATGTTTTTATCTTGGCTGCTCCTTTTTATTATTTAAAGTGAACATCAATTAAAATGACATCTTCTACTATTGTTTGGTTAGTCAATGATGATAATATTATTATTTTATTTAAATGTATTACGTAAAATCAATTTAGTGGGTAGAATTGCTTGAAGTAACAAATCAATTAGGTAAGTATGTAATTAGTTGTATTTAGATATTTATAGAACCGTAGAATGTGATTAAGTCCATATTATTGTTGTTATATGTGCTATGTATTAATATTCTTAATTATGAGTCTATTACATAAGTAATTTAGTAGTGTTGCATATGTATGATCACGTCAATGCTTATTGTTATTATCTAGTCGTGCATATAATCTTAAAGAGGTTATTATACTATATATACCACTAATTTGTATCCTAACTATGCTAGTAATATTTAATATAATGATATATGTTATGCCATATCTAAAACCTATATTAGGTAACAATATTTATCATATGTTAGTCAGTTGATATAATCCTAAGAAACTACTCTAGATTAAATTAATATGATTTGATATGATAAAGATGGTTAATGGATTTTAGCAATCTATTAAATAAAATTTAGTTACGTAAGTTGGGTGACCTAGTAAATTATTAATTAATTGTATTATTAGAATTGAGATGTATGAGCTAAAATATGACTGACAAGTCTACTTGTAAGTACAATTTAATTATTATTAGAATTACCATTAGTGGAATATGAAGTATAAAATTAAATATTAATTAATAGATTAATAAATTAAATGGATTATTAAAATATAATTGTAGTATAATCATAATCATTGAACTTTAAAAACTTGCTTGAAATAAATAAAGTTATAACTTTTATCAAATTAAGTAATTTAAAACAAATTTTATATGTGATATTCTTGAACTTTAATATTAATTATATTAAATAATAAGATACAATGGTCTAACATGTTGTTGGATAATGATAAGGTCCGTATAACGATCGTGAATTTGTAGTACTTGCAAAATAGAATGGAAGATTGACACTTTGGTACTTGCGATCTTTTGACTCTTTGGTGCAACATTTATATGTAGGATCAGATAAGAAATTTGGGAAAGACTTGAGAACTAAGGAAGATTATGTTCTTTTGTTTCTACATGTCTTTTTAGGAAAAGTTATTTATTTCTGTCTCTGATATGAATGATTAATATTTTTAAAATAATATATTTAAATATTAATACATATTAATTTCTTTACTTCCATATTTAATAGAGTCAAAATATGTTGGTTGGTCAATCAACAACAAATTTGATCTTTGCGATGAGTTTAAAGTGTGATAGGAATTAGAAGATATTGGTGACATAATTTTTTTGAAAAATAACTGCAGCAACAAGTGGGCACTTGGGTTATATTTTGGGTCACGACTTGGCACTATTTTGTATTAAAATTTATATCATTTATCTAATTTTTGTTATTAAATAGGGTCAGATACAAATTACATACGAGTAATTTAGTAAATTTGGATTGATTAGATACACAGTTGAATATTTGAATTTAGTTCGACTATGATTCATTATATTCGAGCCTAAGTATATATCCATATACTTACTAGGTGATAGATACCACGTAATAATCTTATCTTATTATAACACAAAACCCGGGTAACGACAGTTAGATATATTAGCACAGCTGGTGGTGTACGGACGTCCTCGTTTTTGTTATTGAATTGGGTCAAATACAACACGAGTAATTTAGCGAATTTGGATCGACTATGGTAAATCAAATCTGTGTAATATTTAAATTCAGATTAGATACATAATTAAATATTCGAATTTAGATCGAATATGACTCATTATATTCGAGCCTAAGTGTATATCCATATACATACTTGATGATAGATACCACGTAATAATCTTATCTTATTATAACACAACAACCGGGTAACGACAGTTGTATATTTTAGCACGGCCGGTGGTGTACGGACGTCCTCGTCTACCTGGTATGACCGGGGCTGGGATGTTAAGCGCGCGATAAGACACATACTCACGGCTAACGGTCCCAGCTTTCGGCGGTTGGACTTGGGGCGAGCGACGAGTGTCAGGGCTAGATTCCGCGATCGGGCCATGTGTTCCAGGCTTCTGTCCTTGCGGTGACGCTGTCCTTTCTCCTTCTCCCATTTTCATCGTCACCTTCAACGCCTTTGCTGTTGTGGGCAAGGCATGGCCGGCGTCGGTCAGAAGGCTGGCGATGGCCAGGAGAGTGAGGAGAGCTAGAGCGGAAAGGTGGGTAGGAGATGAAATGGGAGAAGGACGAGCCATATATATTTTAAGCCAACTCCTTGTTACAACTTAACAAGTGAACTAATGCAGTGAATAGCAGTGGGCAAATATATTGTTTATATAGACAATAGTTTGTGCTTACCACGTCTTTCTGCTCCTTTCTCGCGGTCTATAAATGGCATTGTCCTAATTAATGAACTGTCGGAGTGGATTGACTATCATGGGAGGAAATTAGTTAACGTATAGCATACGGCTGTTTACTTGTATTATAGTAGCAGTTAGTGTTGTGAGAGATCAGCCAATGCATGTAAGTTGCAATCGGCTCAAATTTAATTCTGTTTGCCATCGAATTCACGGCGAACTGATTTGAATTTAAGCTCAAATAAACCATTTATATTCTGTTCTATCTATAATAATAATCCTAGCTCTTTGGTGTATAGTTTATGATGAAATTTTATTTGAACGATCGACTTGGTCATGATGTCTCAGTTTTTTGCGTACGTCTTTATTTGATTAGACAGCAACCAAATTTCTCGGACGCTTGTGTTCCTCGTCAAGTCGCCCACAGGTATCGAAGTCAAGTAGGAAATTTCATGGCTACTACGTGGGAACATCCCTTTTAATTGCGATGAAGACACGTCTTTAACTGCAGCAGCGACGGTGGAAGTTTCCAGGTGGGAGAGGAGTGCATGGCCCAATCACCTCCATAATAAAATCTTGGGCAGTCTTGTGTAGGTCTCAACAACTTGCTGCAGGAAAAGAACATTTGGATTATTTCTTGCTCTGTTTACTGAATGGTTGATTTGTTGGCATCAATGATATGTGACCCAGTCGGGCCCCAACCGCCGTGTAGACCGAATGCTTGCCGAAATTTCGAAGAGATGCCTTTGTGAATATTCTTGTGTGAATATTTCTTCCAATTAGTTGTTTGACCTGTCTTTATGAGATGGTCCAGTTTTCAAGTATATTAATTTGAACTCAATTATCTGCTGGTGTAGAATTTTTGTGTTTTTGAGAGTGTTTCCCATGCGGCAAAATAATTACTTTTTTCATTGGTAATCGCTCTGTGGATGGATGCAACCATCGAACAATATCTAGAGATTCTACAGTAAGCTAATTACATGCTCCACCGCTTATCATTTATGCTTTCGTACCAAAAAATAGGCTCATTGTGAGCAAGCAGGTTGTGAAGATCATGTGCTTAATTCCTTCTCTAACTTCTCCCAAAATCTTGATGGCCTCCAAGATTAATGGTTTTGGTTTGTACCTCACTTTGCCATCTTGTTTACACTGGCTTTTGATATTGCCCCTTGTGTGGCATCTGCTCCCCTCAGATCCGAGGATGATTCATTAAGTCTTCTCTTGCTTTCTTCTTGTGAAGGGAGGGAGATTAATTATCGTGACCACCAAAATGGCTATGTTAACTAACGCGCACAATTTATCAAAGCTTTTTATTTATTTGGTTGTGATTTTCTAGTTCTCCCAAGTGTTCGACAAAAATGAATATTACTTTGGTGAACTTGCACTAATATGCAGGTGAAGGACTTATGCGACGAACAAGTGGAGGAAGAATCAGGATTGGTGTATTCCAATCGGACTCCGAGAGATTGTTAATATTTATAATTATGAATATTAATGATATTAATGATATTTGTTAATATTTGAAATTCCATGATATAAAAATATCCAAATTAGCCCATTTTAAGCCATCCTTAAAAAAACTACAAACCGGCCTTTTCTAGACAGAAATTTTGAAGTAATAAAATAAATAAAAAGCTTTGAAAAACTTGAGAATAAATAATTAGAGATCCGATCGAATGAATCGGATAAAAATTTGCGTTCTAAATTAATCATAGGGGATAGATGATTGTATATATTGATGCAATGCTAGCAAAATCTATGTTAACGGCCTCTTCATTTTGCTGCTCAATAAAGTTGTTGTATCGTTACAAGTAAATTGTTTACGAATAGCTTTTCATCTAAATTATAAAAAGGAAAAAATAATATCAGCTAGTGCCGGTGTTTATATGTCGGCTCAAATAAATATGAGCCATTAAATTTTCATTACGGTTGGATGATAAGTAATTGAGAAAAAGATAGTCATGTGATCTTGATGGCTGACTAAATTTTCTCTTCGCCAATATGAGTAAAAGAATGGGTTCGAATATCCAATGTACATAAAATTGGATTTTTCCGTATCCGATTTGAATTAAGTTAAGATCGATTGCGAAATGAGACACTTATATATAGAATACATATGAAAATATTCAGATTAGATTGTTTAAGATAATCTGATTCTTATTTAATCTAAATGAATAATATTTTGAAAATTGTATATTAAAATATTGATAATATTAATTTATTTACTTCCCATATTTTATGAGTCAAAATATGTTGGTTGGCCGATCAGCAACAAATTTGATCTTGGTGATGAGTTTAAAGTGTGATAGGGATCACCAGATATTAGTGACACGCATAATCTTTTTTAAAAATAACTGCATCAACAAGTGGGCATTTGGTAATATTTTGGGCCACGACTTGGCATAAATCTGTTAGTGAATTGACCAGCAGATTTGGACACTATTTTGTATTAAAATTTATATCATTTATGTAATTTTTGTTATTAAAATTGGTCAGATACAAATTGAATACGAGTAATTTAGTGAATTTGGATGGACTATGATAAATAAAATCAGGGTAATATTTAGATTCAGATTAGATACATAGTTGAATATTCGAATTTAGATCCAATATGACTCGTTATATTCGAGCCTAAGTGTATATCCATATGCATGCTAGGTGATAGATACCACGTAATAATCTTATATTATTACAACACAAAAGCCACTTCAAGGGCTACGACAGCGGTATATTTTAGCACATCCTCGTGTGAAAACTGGGGGTGGGCGTGATTTGTGAAGCTCCCGGTAAGATATATGTGTTGGA
>JAURVB010000671.1:0-10494 GCA_033002965.1 Piper betle
ATCATTAACACAAGCAATCTGAGCAACTAATAAAAGACGCTTGTTTAATTGTAGAACAAGTAAGGCTTTGCATGATAAATGAGATCCACTAGATAAGGGTAAAGAAATATAACCATTATAAGATATGGGGAGACCAGCACCATTACCAACCATAATATGATCTGTGCCAGTATAAGGGGTCTTACCAGAGACATCATCAGCCAATGGTGTCATAGTGTGTGTTGCACCGGTGTTAAGATACCAATTTAGATCAGAGGGATTGGATATACTCATAGCATTAAGAGCTTTAGTAGAATTCACCACATCATCAGGAGCCCAGCAGGTGTTAGCCTTATGATAAGGATGACCACACCGATAGCAGATGACATGGATAGAAGAAGGAGGCCGCTGGGAGGAATGCCCACGTCCGCGGCTAGCAGATATGCGACCACGATTACTGCTACGAGAAGAACGACCACCAGAGGTGCGGCCGCCAAAGGTGTGGGAGGATACCTGTCTAGAAATAGGAGCACCAAGAGGGCTAGAGGTGATCAAGGGAACAACAGAGAAGGCCGCAATAGGTGTTGTGGGAGATGAGGACGAGAGGCGTAATTCATAATCAAGGGAGACTGCAGGCCTCATCAAAGGTAGGAGGATCAACCCTGGAATTGATTGCAGCAACGATGGGATCAAACTCCGATCCCAATCCTCGTAACACATAGAGCAAAAGATCGTCATCGTCAATAGGTTTCCCGGCACTAGCCAATGCTAAAGCAATGGACTTGGCATGATCAATAAAATCGAGAATGGAGGAAGTACCCTTTCGAAGGCTCTAAAGTTCAGACTTTAACTGCTGTATACGGGCTCTAGACAGTAGGCCATAAGAGGTCTCAAGAACAGTCCAACCAGCTTGAGAAGTGGGTTTGTCAACCACTTGAGAAAGAATTTGTGGAGAGAGTGCCAACAACCAACCAAGGACCATTTGATCAAGGCGTACCTATTTATCGACATCTTCAATAGGCTGTGTGGGCTTCGGGAAGGTACCATCAAGTAATCCCACAAGACGATGAGTGCGCTGGATAGGGAGGACTTGGGCTTTCCAAAGACTAAAATTTTGTCTGGTAAGTTTAAGAGAGATGTCCTAAAAAATATATTTTACCACAGGAAAATTGATAGGAGTAGAGGAAATTAAGACAGAGACGCTAGAAGTTGTAGGAGAGGCCATTGGAGTGAGAGATGAAAGCTCTGATATCATGAAAATAAATAAACTCTCCTTACCTAGAGATTTTTCTATTTACATATAAATAAAGTACATGACAAGAAATTAGTTATAAAAATTATAGGAGGAAAATCTGTATAATATAGTTAGAATCTATTAGGATAAAGACAAGAACGAGGTCTATAGAAATTAGTTAGGAGGAAAATCGGTATAATTATATTTACAACTTATCAATTATTGCCCATTTTGTATTTTAATCAAAAGAAGTCGTCGCGGACTTGCGGTGCACGGAAGTCATTGCGGACTTTGGTCATGGTGGATGCTTAGCATTTACTCAAGACCACCGATACGTCTTTAACCACTGCGACGGTGAAAGTTTCCTTCCCGGAGAGGAGTGCATGGCCCAACAACCTCCATAATTAAATCTTGGGCAGTCATGCATATGTCTCAACATCTTACTGCAGGTAATTACAAGCAAGAACATTTGGATTATTTCTTGCTCTGTTTACTGAATGGTTAATTTGTTGCCATCAATTATATGTGACCCAGTAGGGCCCTATCCACCGTGTAGACCGAGTGCTTGCCGAAATTTCGAGGAGATGCCTTCGTGATTATACGTGTGTTAATATTTCTTCCAATTAGTTGTTTAGACCCGTCATTATGAGATGGTCCAGTCTTCAAGTTTATTAATTTGAACTCAATTATCTGCTGGCTTAGAATTTTTCTGTTATAAGCTGTAGTCACTAATTTCCTGTGTTTCCCATGCAAAATTTATTCATGCAGTTGGTAATCACTCTGTGGATGGATGCAACCATCGAACAATATCTAGACATTCTACAGTAAGCTAATTACATGCTCCACCGCTTATCCTTGATGTAACCAAGATTTCACACAGTAAGGATGAGAATTGGTATAAATCGTACTGTAACAAATGAAGTTTTCTACAATTATGTCTATGGAATTCCTTGAGGAGGCTATAAGAAAGCATATCAGTAAGCGGAAGCCTATGAATTATACTCTCCATTGTGGTTTTCACTTTCCTTTTTGAGCAATTCCAATTATAATGGATGGTTCTTACTCAAAGCTTCATCATTTCGTCTTCTAGGTTTGTGTACTTATCCTGGTTTGCTTTGCTCTCTGTGTGATCCATACAATGGGCTCTCTACTGTGAGTTGCATTCAGTCCCAAGAAGAAACTCAATTGAAGTTCAAGAATGGGCTCATTGATCCGTCCAATCGTCTTCACTCCTGGCAACATGGTACAGACTGCTGCAAATGGGAGGGGAACTTTCTTATGATTTGTCTACCAACCTGCTGGAAGGGGAACTTTCTTATGAGTTGTCTGAGCTTCGATACTTGAATGAGATAGATGTCAGAACGAATCATAATGACCGATGAGGAGAGCTAGTGATGAGAGGTTGGTAGGAGATGAAGCAAGAGAAGGACAAGCCATATTAATCGGTAATCAAATTGTTATAAATTAGAGTTGATTCCCAAAAAAATATCGGAGAAAAAAATAGACGGTGGAAGAGATAATTGAAGATAGAATGTGGAAATTTATCTACTGGGAATGGAGATCCATGTTTCTTCGATTTATTTTAATTAAAAAATAATATATTACAACATATTATTTTTTACTGCCAATATTGACTATAAGACCAAATCAATAGCTAAGAGTCATAAATAATAAGACTTAATTTTTCTTGAAATAAAAAATGTCATGAAGGTATTTAATAGATTCTTGAAAATGATTAGGCCTTGCAACCAGTATAACTGGAATGCCTTCCAGCAAATTTGTATTCATTTTAAATTATCTATTACTATATACTAAATGTAAACTCATACCATTTAACATCCAATTTTTGTGTCCATAAATAAGTTTACGATTTTATTACAAAGTATAAATAAAAAATAAAGAAAAATATTAGTATAAACCATTGTGGACCGTGGACATATTTTTTTGCGTCAGCTCAACTTAATATGAACTAGCTAGATTACGTAATCAAGCTCAACTTATATTTTTATATACAAGGATGATTAGACATTGCGGATAATTTCCTGTTTGAAAAAATAATAGCTATGTATGTGGTTGGAAAGGATGCTTGGAATTCCACGACCTAAAATTATCCAAATTAGCTCATTGTAAGCCATCCTTAAAAGAAACTACAAACCGGCCCTTTCTAGACAGAAATTTTGAAGTAATATAATAAATAAAAAGCTTTGAAAAACTTGAGAATAAATAATTAGAGACCCGATCGAATGAATCGGATAAAAATTTGCGTTCTAAATTAATCATAGGGGATAGATGATTGTATATATTGATGCAATGCTAGCATAAATCTATGTTAACGGCCTCTTCATTTTGCTGCTCAATAAAGTTGTTGTATCATTACGAAGTAAATTGTTTACGAATAGCTTTTCATCTAAATTATAAAAAGGAAAAAATAATATCAGCTAGTGCTCGGTGTTTATATGTCGGCTCAAATAAATATGAGCCATTAAATTTTCATTACGGTTGAATGATAAGTAATTGAGAAAAAGATAGTCATGTGATCTTGATGGCTGACTAAATTTTCTCTTAGCCAATATGAGTAAAAGAATGGGTTCGAATATCCAATGTACATAAAATTGGATTTTCACCGTATCCGATTTGAACTAAGTTAAGATCGATTGCGAAATGAGACACTTATATATAGAATACATATGAAAATATTCAGATTAGATTATTTAAGATAATCTGATTCGTATTTAATCTAAATGAATAATATTTTAAAAATTGTATATTAAAATATTGATAATATTAATTTATTTACTTCCCATATTTTATAGAGTCAAAATATGTTGGTTGGCCGATCAACAACAAATTTGATCTTGGTGATGAGTTTAAAGTGTGATAGGGATCACCAGATATTAGTGACACGCATAATCTTTTTAAAATAACTGCATCAACAAGTGGGCATTTGGTAATATTTTGGGCCACGACTTGGCATAAATCTGTTAGTGAATTGACCAGCAGATTTGGACACTATTTTGTATTAAAATTTATATCATTTATGTAATTTTTATTATTAAAATTGGGTCAGATACAAATTGAATACGAGTAATTTAGTGAATTTGGATGGACTATGATAAACAAAATCGGGGTAATATTTAGATTCGGATTAGATACATAGTTGAATATTCGAATTTAGATCGAATATGACTCGTTATATTCGAGCCTAAGTGTATATCCATATACATAGGGTGATAGATACCACGTAATAATCTTATCTTATTATAACCCAAAAGCCACTTCAAGGGCTACGACAGCGGTATATTTTAGCACATCCGTCGTGTCGATGCCTGGTGACCGGATCTGCGTTTAAGCGCGCGATAAGATATATATCCGTTGCCGGTCCCAGCTTTCGGCGGTTGGACTTGGGGCGAGCGACGAGTGTTAGGTCTAGATATCGCCATCGGGCCACTATTTCTCCAGGCTTCCGACTTGGCGGTGACGCTATCCTTTCTCCCTCTCCCATTTTCATCATCGCCTTCAACGCCTTTGCTGTTGTGGGCAAGGCATGGCCGGCGTCGGTCAGAAGGCTGGCGACGGCCAGGAGAGTGAGGAGAGCTAGTGCGGAAAGGTGGGTAGGAGATGAAATGGGAGAAGGATGAGCCATATATATCTTAAGCCAAGTCCTTTGTAACAACTTAACAAGTGAACTAATGCAGCGAATAGCAGGGGGCAAATATATTGTTTATATAGACAATAGTTTGAGCTTACAACGTCTTTCTGCTGCTTTCTTGCGGTCTATATAAGGCATTGTCCTAATTAATGAACTTTCCGAGTGGATTCACTATCATAGCACAAGGTTGTTTACTTGTATTATAGTAGCAGTTAGTGTTGGGGAGAGATCAGCCAATGCATGTAAGTTGCAATTGACTCAGATTTAATTCTGTTTTCCTTCTAATTCACGTCAAACTGATTTGAATTTAAGCCCAAATAAACCATTTATATTCTGTTTTATCTATAATAATAATCCTAGCTCTTTGGTGTATAGTTATGCTGAAATTTTATTTCAATGATCGACTTGATCATGATGTCTCAGTTTTTTGTGTACGTTTTTATTTGATTAGACAGCAACCAAATTTCTCGGACGCTTGTGTTCCTCGTCAAGTCGCCCACAGGTAGCGAAGTCAAGTAGGAAATTTCATGGCTACTGCATGGGAACATACCCTTTTAATTGTGATGAAGACCCTTTCGTAGAATTTATGCTTTCGGAAAACAGTCTTATGTCCCCTACAAAAAAATAGGCTCTCATGTCACATTCAAAATACTAAATAAATCTCGGGATACTAAATAGAGGTGACTTCCATGAAAGATGAAATACCTCAAAACATCTCTATAAATATTAACTCATTTGCCTAATTTTAAAATAAGACAGGATGTGAAAGAAAAAGAAAGAAATAAAAAAGAATATAAAGATAAGAAGAGAGATCAATATTATTAACTAGTTTAATCTTATATGATAAAAAATCTTGTAATCTCAATAATATAGAGATAAAAAATCTTATAATCTTGTATATAATTAAATATAATTAGCTAAAATTAAACTTTTATATATACATATATATATATATATATAATTTTAACCAGGTGCATATAATGTTTCTGTCTTAAATTTTAATTTGGATCGTTCGACTACAATGATGACCCAAATTTAATAAAAATAGAAAATAAAAAACGAAACACCCTTACCACCACCCTCATCTAGTACGTAGTCAATAATAATATTTATTTATAATTTTAAATATATTTTAAATAGACAAATGATAATATTATTTATATTATCGAGTCGAGTTTGAGTCGAGCTACGAGTAAATTTCGAGTCAAGTTTGAGTTATAACCAAGTCAAGTCAAGTCGAACACTATCTTGATTAAACTCGACTCGTAAGATTCGAGTTTGAGTCGAGTTAAAACTTAAATATTCAAATGTCGAGTTTTGAGTCGAGTCGAACTGAACCGAACGCCAAATACTCACGAATTGGCTCGCTCAATTAGCAGCCCTAGTAAAGAACAACAGTGACAAGTAATGTCATTTAAATAAGAGCCAAGCTCTATAGTTTGTGCTACCAAGTCTTTTTTGTTGTGTTGCGATCAAACGTCGTGTTACTTCTAAAATTCTTAGTCTACTTTTTGGAGTCTTTGAATGTGGAAATACCGGATAAAAGAAATAGACGGTGGAAGACAGAATTGAAGATAGAATGTGGAAATTTATCTACGGTGATTGGAGGTCCATATTTCTTCGATTTATTTTAATTAAAAAATAATATATTGTAAAGTCTTACAACATATTATTTTTTACAGCAATCAATAGCTAAGTGCCAAAAATAATAATACTTACTTTTCTTGAAATAAAAAAAATGTCATGAAGGTATTTAATAGGTTCATGAATATGATTAGGCATTGCAACCAGTATAACTGTAAGGCCTTCCAGCAAATTTGTATTCATTTTAATACATCCATTTTTTATGTCCATAAAGAAGTTTATGATTTTATTACAAAGTATAAAATAAAAAATAAAGAAAAAAATTAGTATAAACCATTGTGGACCGTGGACATTTTTTTTTATTTGCATCAGCTCAACTTAATATGAACTAGCTAGATTACGTAATCAAGCTCAACTTATATTTGTATATACAAAGATGATTAGATATTGTGGATAATTTCAGGCTTGAAAAAAATAATAACTATGTGTGGTTGGAAAGGATGCTTGGAATTCCACGATATAAAAATATCCAAATTAGCCCATTTTAAGCCATCCTTAAAATAAACTACAAACCGGCCTTTTCTAGACAGAAATTTTGAAGTAATAAAACAAATAAAAAGCTTTGAAAAACTTGAGAATAAATAATTAGAGACCTGATCGAATGAATCGAATAAAAATTCGCGTTCTAAATTAATCATAAGGGATAGATGATTGTATATATTGATGCAATGCTAGCTAAATCTATGTTAACGGCCTCTTCATTTTGCCTAAATAAAGTTGTATCGTTACAAGTAAATTGTTTACGAATAGCTTTTCATCTAAATTATAAAAAGGAAAAAAATAATATCAGCTAGTGCCGGTGTTTATATGTCGGCTCAAATAAATATGAGCCATTAAATTTTCATTACGGTTGGATGATAAGCAATTGAGAAAAAGATAGTCATGTGATCTTGATGGCTGACTAAATTTTCTCTTGGCCAATATGAGTAAAAGAATGGGTTCGAATATCCAATGTACATAAAATTGGATTTTCCCGTTTTCGATTTGAACTAAGTTAAGATCGATTGCGAAATGAGACACTTATATATAGAATACATATGAAAATATTCAGATTAGATTATTTAAGATAATCTGATTCGTATTTAATCTAAATGAATAATATTTTGAAAATTATATGTTAAAATATTGATAATATTAATTTATTTACTTCCCATATTTTATAGAGTCAAAATATGTTGGTTAGCCGATCAGTAACAAATTTGATCTTGGTGATGAGTTTAAAGTGTCATAGGGATCACTAGGGGTGCTAATTGAGCGAGCGAGCCGAGCTCGACATGTGTTCGAGCTCGGCTCGAATAGTTCGAAACTCGTTCGAACTCGACTCGAGATCGAACGAGTTTTGGACATACATGCTCGAGTTCGGCTCGAATATTTTCTATGTGTTCGAGCTCGACTCGAGCTCGAATATACTTAAACTGCTTAATTTTTATGAGCTCGTTCGCCAGCTCGTTCGTTAGCTCGATTAAAAGTCAAAAGTACTTCACTTAAAAAAATAAAGCCAATGTGGTTTGAACCCACAACCTTGAAGTCATCAAGGTGAATACTTACCATCTCAACTATCTTGCTTCTTTGTTATTATATTACATATATATATATATAATATAATATAATATAATATACTATAATATAATATACTATAATATAATATAATATAAAGACTATATTATTATATTATTTTATCGAGTCGAGTTCGAATCGAGCTACGAGTCGAGTTCGAGTCTATTTCGAGTTATAACCGAGTCGAGTCGAGTCGAACACGACCTTGCTCAAGCTCGGCTCGTAAGATTCGAGTTCGAGTCGAGTTCGAGTCGAGCATTTAAATGTCGAGTTTCGAGTCGAGTCAAGCCGAGCCGAACGCTAAATGCTCACGAGCTGGCTCGCTCAATTAGCAACCCTAGGGATCACCGGATATTAGTGACTCGCATAATCTTTTTAAAAAATAACTGCATCATCAAGTGGGCATTTGGTAATATTTTGGCCCACGGCTTGGCATAAATCTGTTAGTGAATTGACCAACAGATTTGGACACTATTTTATATTAAAATTTATATCATTTATGTAATTTTTGTTATTAAAATTGGTCAGATATAAATTGAATACGAATAATTTAGTGAATTTGGATGGACTATGATAAATAAAATCGGGGTAATATTTAGATTCGAATTAGATACATAGTTGAATATTCGAATTTAGATCAAATATGACTCGTTATATTCGAGCCTAAGTGTATATCCATATGCTAGGTGATAGATACCACGTAATAATCTTATATTATTATAACACAAAAACCACTTCAAGGGCTAACGACAGTTGTATATTTTAGCACAGCCTGAGGTGTACGGACGTACTGGTCTGCTTGTACGACCGGGTTTGTTCTGTTAAAGGCACTATAAGACACGTACTCATGGCTAGTTCCTGCTTTCGGCGGTTGGACTTGGGGCGAGCGACGAGTGTTAGGACTAGATGTCGCCATCGGGCCATTATTTCCAACCTTCCGATTTGGCGGTGACACTATCCTTTCTCCCTCTCCCATTTTCATCATCGCCTTCAACGCCTTTGCTGTTGTGGGCAAGGCATGGCCGGCGTCGGTCAGAAGGCTGGCGACGGCCAGGAGAGTGAGGAGAGCTAGTGCGGAAAGGTGGGTAGGAGATGAAATGGGAGAAGGATGAGCCATATATATCTTAAGCCAAGTCCTTTGTTACAACTTAACAAGTGAACTAATGCAGCTAATAGCAGGGGCAAGTATATTGTTTATATAGACAATAGTTTGAGCTACAATGTCTTTCTGCTTTCTTGCGGTCTATATAAGGCATTGTCCTAATTAATGAACTTTCCGAGTGGATTCACTATCATAGCACACGGTTGTTTACTTGTATTATAGTAGCAGTTAGTGTTGGGGAGAGATCAGCCAATGCATGTAAGTTGCAATTGACTCAGATTTAATTCTGTTTTCCTTCTAATGCACGTCAAACTGATTTGAATTTAAGCCCAAATAAACCATTTATATTTTGTTTTATCTATAATGATAATCCTAGCTCTTGGTGTATAGTTATGCTGAAATTTTATTTCAATGATCGACTTGATCATGATGTCTCAGTTTTTTGTGTACGTTTTTATTTGATTAGACAGCAACCAAATTTCTCGGACGCTTGTGTTCCTCGTCAAGTCGCCCACAGGTAGCGAAGTCAAGTAGGAAATTTCATGGCTACTGCATGGGAACATACCCTTTTAATTGTGATGAAGACCCTTTCGTAGAATTTATGCTTTCGGAAAACAGTCTTATGTCCCCTACAAAAAAATAGGCTCTTAGGGAGGAAGCAGGTTGTGAAGATCATGTGCTTAACTCCTTCTCTAACTTCTCCCAAAATCATGATGGCGTGCAAGATTAATGGTTTCGGTTTGGACCTTCACTTTGCCATTTTGTTTACACTGGCTTCTGATCTTTCCCCTTGTGTGGCATCTGCTCCCCTCAGATCCGAGGATGATTCATTAAGTCTTCTCTTGCTTTCTTCTATGTGACCACCGAGATAGCTATGTTGTGACGATTTCAAGCTTACCAGGTGGATGTAGTCTCCATCACATGAAAGTGAAGCTTATGCGTCTAACTAACAATGAGGTGCACCAGACTAGAGATTATTAATATTTGTAATTATGAATATTAATGATATGCAACGTATTGTCACACTCGAAATACTAAATGAATCTCGGGATACCAAATAAATGTGACTGTTTGTTGTTCCATGAAAGATGAAATGCCTCAAAACATCTCTATAAATATTAACTCATTTGCCTAATTTTAAAATATGATGAGATGTGACAGAAAAGGAGAAAAATAAAAATAATATATAAAGATAAGAAGAGATCAATATTATTAACTAGTTTAATCTTATACGATAGAAAAATCTTGTAATCTCTAGTATAGAGATAAAAAAATCTATAATCTTAATACTGATGAGTGAGTAATTTTTTTGTACGTGTCTATATATTT
>JAURVB010000672.1:0-56889 GCA_033002965.1 Piper betle
TTGCCGGCGATGTCACTGACAGTGATTGTCATTCCTAATTCTACCCTATATATCAAATTCATTAAAAAAACTGAATCTTAACAATTTATAAACATAAATAAAGATCCAAAACTCATCATAAACAAAAATTAAAGTTACCTTTAATAAGAGGAAAATAACAGATATTTTACAATAAAAGTTGATATGGACCCTGACCCATATTTTTTGTAAAAAACACGACCCCTGTTTGTTATTCTCTAATATTTTTTTTAAGACTCACATTTTTTTTGTTTTATATATATTCTACCCAACACTTTTATGTCACAAAGAGTTTGTTCGACATTAGGAAAAAGAAAAAAAAATTGACACGCCCGTGACACATTTTTTTTTAAAAACACGACCCTTGTTTGTTATTCTCTAACCTTTTTCTTAAAGGCTCACGTTTTTTTATTTAATATATGATCTTATCACATAGAATTTGCCAGTAGGAAAAAGAAAAAAATTGAAACGCCTGTGATCAATATTTAAAAAAAAACAACTCTTGCTCGTTATTCTTTAACTTTTTTTCGTAAAGGCTCACGTATTTTTTATTTGATACATATTCTACCGAACGCAATATTTTTATTTTTATTTTTATTTTTAAAAAAATGGTCAAAAAATACAGCCAAACACCTTATATATCTTTTTTAAAAAGAAAAAAATCAAAATTGTGAAAACCCGTTTCAGGGATCAGACGGACATGCACAAGACATCGAAGACCCAATCGAACAAGATTGTCCGTGTCCGTACCCTTTTCGTCTTCTCCCCTCCTTCCTCGCCAATCGTGTCTCTCTCTCGAAGGATTCTCGCCGCCGGCAGCCACATCACCGACCCATCTCCTCCCCTCGATTTCCTCCCCTCTTGGTACCTCTCCGTCTTTACCAGTCTCGCCTCTTCTCCTCCCATGTTCTCAGTTTTTTTTCTACGAAAAAGATGACATTTTTCATGGTTTTTTTGGTAGTTTCCGTCGCCCCAGCAGCTTGCTTCTTTCGTGATTTGATCGGATTTTAGGAAGGGAGATGGTGGTGATTGATCCCGAATCTCCTCCCAAGGAAGAAGGTGAGGGGAAGCTGTTGAGGCCTGGAGAGGAGGGGGAAGGAGGAGCTTGTGAAGTGTCCGTGTCGAACGAGGAGGAAGGTGAAGGATTTGAGACTGCGAGCGAAGGTGAGGGCGGTGGCGATGATGGTGAAGATGGGCCTTCGGTGAATGAGGTTTCTGATGAACAGGCAAAGAAGGTAATTGTTTTTCCTTTTTTCCTTTTTTGCGATAATTTGTGATTTCTTTTCGTTTATATTAACGAACTATTTAGGTGTTCGTGTTGACTGTAAAATTGGTAAAATATTTTCTAATGTTTTTGGGTTTATTGTTCAGAAGGTGTATCTTGAAAACATGATTAGAATGATAACATTAACGTAAATCATATACATGCATCCATCAACAATCAGCAATTAATAATTAAACGATAATTAAATAGTGGAAAATAGTATGAATTGAACACCTTCATAAGAATCTTAATCATCGCCTCACACCACATACTGCAGCTAGCATGGTATGTATAGCAAGGACAAAGCCCTGCTTATTATTGACTTAAACGACGCAAATTGGTAGAACTTGTATACATGCGATGCAAATTGGAGGGCATTTTTAGATTTGAGGGGATTTTTCATTTCAAATTTTATCCGAGTCTGAAAGGGCACTGCTTCTTCTATTTATGTGGATACCATTGTTGAGCTAGATTCTAAATTGCAAACTCTAAGCTCAATTTGGTGTGTCTAGTTCAAATTAGGGGAAGAAGCTGTTATTCTGCAGTGAGCACTTCTCTAATTGCTATGCCTTATTACAAGGCCAGTATCCATATTGTAGCAGAAGTTTACGATGGTGATTGTCACTTCATGCTGTAACTTCTATCTGGGAACAGCATATGCTTACTTTTGCGCCTTTTTCTTGTTGGTTGATTGCCATTTCTGTAACAGTTTAGGTAAATGGGGTGGCATACCATCTTGATAGATATGGCACAATTAGCCATCATTGTTGAACTGTCTTATTTGATTTTTGATGTTCTAGTCTGATCTCATCTACTGTAACATATACAGGAGGCTTTAAATCGGGCAAATGATGCAAAATCAGAGGGTAACAAGCTCGTAGGAGCTGGGAAGTATGAAGATGCTTTAACTCAGTATTTCCTTGCATTACAATTTGCACCCAACATGCCATCATCTGTGGAAATTCGATCAAACTGCCATGCAAATAGCGCATTGTGTTATTCAAAACTGGTGAGCATTTTCTGTAACTATTATATATATATGTATCTTGGCAATCCTTCTAATGTCATATATACGAAGACATAATGGTTAAAACCTCCTTTTTTATTTGAAAAAATGAGAAGCTCATGACTTTACTTTTCAATTGATACATAACACGCATCTGAGGTCAACTCCTTGTAGTTGTGCCTAAAAATCTTGCTAGACCAAACTAGATTGAGGCTGAGAAAGGTGGGCTGAAACTTGGTTAATGGGTAGGGTTTGAGTCGTGACTGTAGCTTGGTGTATTTCTCACATTTTGGCCCTCTTTTGATGGCTTGTTATCTTATTTTTGGCAATACCTTTTCTCCATCATTTCCAGTAATAGCTATGAAAAAAATTGATTTATTTGACCTTCTTTTTGTTCTTTTCCTCTGCTCTTATGATCACCTGTATTTCTTCTTATTAGTTATTTCTTTCCTTTTCCTTATGCTCTTCTGCTTGTCATCATCATCGTCAGTTTATACCTTCCTTTACTGTTTTCAACTTTCTCACTCATTCCCTCTCTTTTATCCTCTGTCAATTTCTATTTGGTCCTATTATTTTCATTATTTTGTTGTCCCTTGAGTCCCCTTCTCTCCCTTTTCTTTGGTTGATCTAAGGTTGAAGGTCATCATGCAGGCCAGGGTTTATTACCCTTTAAAATACTTTGATTAATCTATTTAAAGAAAAAGCAATTCGAAATATGGAAGTATAAAAGTTATGGAGTGAAATTCTTGTTATTTGTACTTGCAGCATAAAGTCCCACTTAATTGAGATCAGTATTATTCTAAGGAATGGTTTTTATATGGATCAGCAGTTTGTTGAACTGTGTTACTGGCTGTAAAATGCATGTTAAATTGTCATATGGTTACCTTTTACCATGTTGTATTTGTTGCTGGATTACCTTTCTTATGTTCAGGAAGAGGTGTTTGAAATGAAAAATAGCAATTGTTTTTGTTCAATGGGTTTTAAATTTATATGGAATACACAAAAATGGACTGGAAGTGTAGTTTAATTTCTCTAGTAAAGCTTATCTTTTATAGTGATCGCATACTTATATGTTGGAAGGGGTCATGAGCTCTATATGGTTCCTTCATTTGTATCAGTTAGTTACAGTTTTTTTACATCCTTACTTGCACATACTTTAAGATGTTTATTGAGAAGAAAGTGGATTTTAGGGGAAGTATGAGGATGCAATCAAAGAGTGCACAAAAGCAATCGAATTGAACCCTAGTTATTTGAAAGCTTTTCTTAGAAGAGGAGACAATCATGAAAAGCTTGAACAATATGAAGAAGCTATTGCTGGTAATTATTGTTTATGTTGGGTTGTTTGTGCTTTACAATATATATTCAATTTCCATATACTTCTCAGAAGTAGCATCTCCTTTGCATTACTTTTTAAGAATTGCATTTCTAAATTTTTTTAACCACGTCAGCAAGAGGCATAGGCTGTTTTTGAAGTTAGCTATTTCTACCATCATCCTAACACTTCTTCAACCTGTGCAAAAGCCATATGCATTTGATTGACGTTGACAGGAAATAGACTTGCTGATTAGCAATGTGTTTAAAGGACTTTTGACCTTTTTTTGTTTACTATTTTTGCTTATACCACTATTTACCGATATTCTAGTCTGGATGACATCTTGATGGTATCAAACTTATAGACATGAAAAAGGTCCTTGAGTTGGACCCGTCAGATGATCAAGCTAGGAGAACAATATGTCGATTGGAGCCATTAGCTGCTGAAAAGAGAGAAAAGATGAAGGAAGAGATGATCGGTACCCAAAATCCCAATCTTTCTCCTTTGCCTCTTCTCTCCTTACATTATCTTATTGTTAAGTGCTTGTTCTCAATTGCTGTAATTATGAAATTTGTGTAATTTGTTTGTCAAATAATGGCAGGGAAACTGAAAGACATGGGAAATTCATTATTAGGGCGCTTTGGAATGAGCCTGGACAACTTCAAAGCTGTGAAAGATCCAAATACTGGTTCCTACTCAATCTCATTCCAAAAATGAGGTAGTCCTCAATGTGTGAATTTGCCTTAGCAAAGAAGTTTCTCCTCGTCACGGTATTATTGCGGAAGAATGTTCTGTTGGCACGATCAATTCAGTCAGTGAATTAATGTTCTTAAAAGTTGTTGTTCTTAGGGAATTTTCTGCAACTATGGCAGTAAAACTCAGTATATCTATCCGTGCAATTTTTTTCTTCCAATGTGATATAAGTATTTGTGCAGTAGTATGCATCCCTCACCCCCTCCACCACTTGAGCACGCTTTTGTTTTGAAAGTGTATTTTAGGGATCTTTTTTAATAGTCCGGCCAGCTGAATTAGCAGGTCCATACTAATCTTAATCACAAAACCTAATTTCCTGGCCAGTTTTCAAAATGTCTTCTACTTTTAAAGGCCAATATGTTGTTATGGATGCTATATTGTGATGGGCATGCTTACTACCAAGCTTATAGTGGTTACTAAACACTGCCCTAAAAACGTCTTCAACTCAATTTTAAACTTAAAAATGGTAAATACCTTGATGACTCTCGGACTGTGCGGTCATGCACAAGGTTTATATAAAAGAAATTGACTTCGTATTCCCAAAAATATCTGTATTTTTTTAGTAGCTAATTTATGAAAATAAAGCTAATTTATGGAACTCATTATTACAAATTTTAAAATTCAACTTCTAATCAAAATCAAGAATTTTAATATTTGAACGTCAATTCACATACAATTTGGAATCAAAATTTAAAATTAAAATACATTTAAATAATTATATTCCATTATAAAAAGTAATTTCATATAAAACTATAATTTAAAAAGCATTTTAAAACAGTATTTACATATAGTCCACGATCTTAAATATAAAACAGTCCCATTTTTAACAAACAGATATATTAAAAATTTCAAATACAGAACTCCAATAAAAGGGGGAAATAAAAAGAACAGGGGCAGAGCTAATAAGTGTATCGATTAAAACAAGGTTAAAATATTCCCGGGAGTAGAGTAAAGTATGACGCCTACAAATTCATCATCAATTTATAGATAATGTTAAAAAGTATTGATTTTATCAAGTAGTCTTTACCTTGGTTAAAATTAATCACATGCAAGAGAAAGTTAAAACGCCAAAACGAAAGATAATCCTAATAAAGTGTATATATATATATATATATTACGGCGGGTGCAGCACAGCCACCTTGGCTGGGCTAGTGGTTTAGGGTATTATCATGGATAATAGCAAGATAATAATAGTCTTGCCACTTCCCTTCCAACGGGAGATGTATAAGATTTCAACCCAAGTGAATAAAAAAAATCAAGGGACAATGGCATTGAAGCGGACTTGCAGCTTTTATTATTTATTATGTTGAAAGAAAAATAAAAGTAGGATCTTGTTGTGTTTTCTTTGCTCCTTTATATCTCATGCAATCTAATATATTCTTTGTATAACAAACATTAGAAGGTAACCTCTTAAAGTTGATTCTTTCATACAATGCTGACTTTTGCCATAGTTTTTCTCTATTATAATTAAGTAAAGCAAATAAGATTTTTATATCTCATCAATTTTCAGAATTCATTGTCATGAGACAAGGGGCTCATTCTATGTCTGTTTTGATTCATGTAACATTTAAATCAATCCAATTCCTCAAAGCAAATAAACAATATAATTTTCTTCCAAATGCACCACCGGGCAACAATCCAAACTCCATGTGAATTGATGACAATGATCAGCCCCACTACTACCATCCATTTTATCTCCCAAGAACGAGTGCTCCCAAGAATATAGCTATTAGAAAGCCTGACTTTTGCATATATAAGTGCCTCTGGAACATAGGAGGGAAATAAATAATGGAAGATGATAATTGTTTCTTCCAAACAGTTGATGATATTCTTTTATTTTTTTTCAAGGAGGTTGAAGAAGAGGAAAGCCCTTGAAGTTAATTACGCAACAGTGGCAGGGCAGGGGCTCGGCGGACCGCGGATTGATGCCACCAAAACAACCTGCTTCCAGAGTCATCATCCCTTAAAAAAGAAAAAAGAAAAAAGAGAGAATACAAGCCTTCGTGGTGCCACGGCGACGCAGATCGACACCACGTTTCACGTCCCAGACCACCGTCGCCACGTGTCCTCCCATGCTGGGCCAGCATGCGTACCCTTGCAATATCTAGACTTCCCTCTTCTTTTATAACAACCGCTCTCCCCACTTCCTCACCCTCAAACCATATCCCATAATAATTTACAACAACAAGGCAAAGCAAGATCAACACCCCTTTGGTCGAGCGATGGAGGCGCAAATGGCACGAGCTCCAGGGCAGGGTCATCGCGAGGACGTCCCTGATCATCTCACCGGCAAGCTGCTGCCCCTTTCTTCATCTGATCTTGAGTGATAGTGTTATATATCTTATTATTATGTTTATAAGTCTATATACATACTCATGTTTGGCTTGTTGATTGTGTCTGCAGATCAGATGGTGGTGGTGGATGGAGAAGGGGAGCACGCCGACGATGACCATCATCATGAAAAGACGTCTGTGTTGAAGAAGGTGAAGGACAAGGCCAAGAAGATCAAGCACAGCCTCACTTCCAATATGCAACACGGCGGCCACGACGATGATCAGTACCAGGTCCATGCTTCCCCCGTCGACGAAGACGACATTGAGGAATATGACAAGGATGAAGTGATTGTGACCCAACCTCAAATATTCCACGAAGTCCCAGGTATATATAAGTTCGTAAATGTAGCTTGCTTCTTTTCATATATAAGATCATCCATCTTTCCTAGTCGTCGTAAATCATATCTTCTTATCCACCAAAAAACAAAAAACAAGAAACAAAAATGAATGCTATCTACGACACTTCGTGTGTAGTTCTAGAATCGACTGTGTCGAGTGCGGTGGGAGGGGCAGGGCATGTAATTGAAGCAAAACCGAGGGGCAATTGCGCACATGGACTCGGCGATGCTGTCCTTGACTCCAATTTGGAGAGGGATCATAGTGCGTTTATTATAATCTTTTAACCCCAGCTCCCTCACTTAATTTCAGCGTTTACGCGTTCTAATCTTGATTAATATGAATAAATGTGGTGGGACTTGCAGATAACATAGAGGCCCGAGTGGGGCCACTGATTGGTCACTTGGGAGCGTTGAAAGTCTCTGATGAAACGGGTCTCACTGGGTCTCATGACCAGTTTGTACCCTCTTCCGAAAATGCCCCTATAATGATGGTAGGTACGCTGACTCCACCTCCAGGCCTGCGGTGGCGCCGCCGTAAGAACCGTCCCGACCAGGTCTCACTCGGAGAAGATATCCGCCGTCACGACGGCCATTGCTGGCACCGCGGTCATGGCGAAGGACGCCATTGTGGAGAAGCTTGGGTACGGTAGTGAGGACGGCCGTGGCCAGCAGATCAAGGCTGGGCCGGACGGGACGACGTTGGCGACGGGGAAGATGAAGGAGACGCTGGCACCGGTGTATGAGAAGGTGACGGGGATGGGCACCACGGTGGCCTCGAAGATATCTGGGGAGGCAGCGGGGAAGGAAGCAACGGTGGAGGTGGGGTCGTCGAAGAATAGTTTGTTGGGTAAGCTGCGGCCGGGAGACGAGGACAGGGCGCTGTGCGAGGTCATATCCAACGTCCTACACAGGAAGAAAGATCACGTGGCCGAGGAGGCTGTGGAGCCGGAGACGACGAAGCAGGTCGGAGAGCTGTCCGAAGACGGCTTCACGGCGAGGTCGGGGAGCGGGAACATGGTGGATCGGATCAAGGTGGCGGTGACGTCCTTCTTCGTTAAGGGGGGTGACGGTGACGCCGGCCATGGGCGTCTTCAAGAGGAGGGCATGGAGAAGCGGGAAGAAGGAAGGCTTGAAGAGACCGGTAATTAGGAGGAGATGGGATGAATCAAGTTGATCATCATGATGGATTTGTATATATATATATATATATATATATACATATATATGTATGTATTTATATATATATGCATCCCTGATAAGTGCAATTGTGCAAGTCATTTTTCTTTAGTTCATCAATCATGAGTGCACCGGCTTGTTTCTCCATTGAACCCTAACATTTGTGTTTGTCATAGAGAAAAATAAATATATAGCCCTTATTTTGAATTCTTCATCCAAGTACATTGAGGACATTATATCCATATAAAAATAATTAGAAAATTCACGATAATAAAAATTTACATGATTTGGCCTCAGACTCTTACGACGTGAACATAGATTGGAGATGGAGCAGGTGCCTCCAATTTGTTCTTCTTCTTTTTTAAGAAAAAAAAGCAGCAGTTTCTACATGCGATGCCACAGAGAGCAACACATTTCATGTATTTACTGAGGGAGCGACGTCTACGAAGCATGCAACGATCCCAACCACAGAAAAGTACTGCAAAGAAAAAAACAAAATAGTTCAGCATATTAACGTCAAATTACATATGTCTTTTATGCATGCAGAACGAACTCAGTGTTTAATAATAATAAATACTTGGTTCATGAGAAGGTGATGATATTATTTTATAATATGTAATATGTATAGTGGCGAAATATATGTAGTTAAAAAAATGTTCAATTCATAAAATTGATCGTGAGGAAAACAATGCTCAGTTGGAAAAACAATATGAAATTGTGTATAGGGTTAGCCATAATTACCATATTTTATGAGTAAAAAAACATTTCTACTACTAAATAATCATATACGTACGGTTCTCTGAGGGATCCAAGGCTTCAACAATTGAATGACAAAAATTGAATGACAACAGCAGTCACGGAAGAATGCCCACAAAAACAAAGAAGTAAGATTCCTTGGCTTCCATTTTACTTTCAAATGATCCCACAACCGAACACACTTTGCACATATTATCAAATGGAAATATAATAAGAGTTTGTTTATATGCGTATATATAAAATTAAAGGTGAAGTAAATGGTGGGGCTAAATATACATTGGAAGGGCTAATTATAGCTAATTTTGAGTCAAAGCTTGTAATACCATGAAGAGGAACCTTCGAAACCAACTAGAAGTTATTTTTGTAATTAAATAAATAAAATGTTACATCTATGAGATTGCTATATTTTGTTTTATATCATAATTTTATAATATTGATTTAGTTAAATAAAAAATAATAAAATATTATAACAATTTTTGTTGCTTGACTCATAAAGTCAATTATAAATATAATATATTTAAAAAATTCATTCCAGAATGCCTACTATACTATGGTCTGAGTCTTCCCAATGCCTCCTTCCTGGCCACCAAGGCAGCTTGCTAGGAGAGTCAGCAAGCTACCTTATTTGCATTCTATTCTATAAGCAAAGTGACTTATTGAGTTTACTAAGTTTAGTAGTTGCTTCCCCATTTGCCTCGCCGTGCCCACTAGATCCATAATGACCGGCGAGTCTAAACATGTACAAATGTAACCATGCGGAGCACTGGGCCAGCCTGTTGAACGAAAAAAAGATCATTAAACCTATTTAGCCGGGCTGGGAATCGTAAGATTGGAAAAGTCTCCTATTGAATGATCTTTTGAATCGGGCCGTGATCTTATTGAACATGTACATCACGGCCTGTGTGATAACTTGTTTGGGCACATGATGTACACCTTCTTAAATTGTGTTTTGTGTCAGGGTTAGAGGGTTCAGTGGGACAGAGGCGCCCTTACCGCGCAAAGAAACTGCATAATAATATTAAAAATATTATAAGTAAAGAATAACACGCAAAAAAATTTATATAATTCTTTAGGGTTCAACTTGAATATTTAAGTTAATTCACAATAAGATTAGTAGTTACAATCTATTAATTTTTCTATTCTTTTACAAATTATAGAACTTAATGGATTTTTTATGACTTAAATTCTTTAACTCCATACATAATTTACTCCTTGAGGCCTCAAATTTGATCTGTGTTGTACTCAAATGATGAAATAAACTTCACTATTGCTTTTTGAGTGCCTCAAGGAGCTGCAATTTACTCGATCAATTCCTGGATCCCTAGCTCCACACAAATGACTTCAGAACCGTTTCAGAGTGACAACAACATATCTCCTTGGCGTCACTCCGGCTGGACTTCCTCAAACAGAAATAAGCAACAAGATGGCTTGTGCAGTAGCAAGGTGCAAGACTTCCAACTCCGCGACGGACAGGCTCTGATGGACAGCGGTGCGCGACCTCCTCGGCGAACTACTTCGCAGCAGGGCAAAACTTCTGCTCTTCCATGCTCTGTTTAGTGGCCTTCAACCTTGGGTGGCAGCAACAAATTTCGGAAGCACAAATTCCGGCAAGGGGCGGGGCAACAAAGTAACAGCAATTACTCGGTTTCTGCTCTCTTCAAATTTGAATCGGGCAGAACAGAAACACGCTGGCGGCTCAAAACAGAGCAATGACAGGGTAGTCTCTTTCTTTCCCTGCTCCGATCAATAACTTCGTGATTTCTTCCTCGTGACGACTGCGTCGAACTCCAGCTGGACTCTACCTAGAACCAAAGATAACTTCAACGGCTTTACTTTAGATACCACGGTAGGGTTAAGAACGACTGACATTGGTCAGAAAACACCTGCAAAATCAGCTTTTTGAGGCAGTTTTCCCCTATTTTATACCTTCTCCGGTGGGAAACTTCCTGACTTCTTCATTTTTTTCCCGTGACGGTGGATACGATATCCGGTAGGAATCGACTTGGGTTTGTACATTGCTTCACTGGATTCACTTTGGTCACTACAGGGGTGGGGATGACTTGCTTTGGTCAGAAAACAGCCATAAAATCCGTCTCTTTGCCGTTGCCACAACCTCTGTTTTCTCCCCTTCTCTGGTGGTGGCGATTTCCCGGCGATGGTGGGCGTCAAAGGCGTCGGGGAAATGATTTTTCTTGGATAGTGTTGTAAGGGCTTTACGATGGTGGCCTTGTGCTGGTCCAATACGGCCGGGGTTGTCCGGAAAAGTCGTCGGAAAATTGGACGCTGAACCTGCAAAACAGAGATGTTATCCACTTCTTCGTTGCCAGTTGGTTTGGGCAACGATTGGTGGCGTGGCTTTACTAGAGGCAGAGAGTACTTGGGTCAGTAAGGAGGTGTGAAGGCTACAATTTGAACCTCAGGGCTTGGTCGGAAGTTCCCTTGATCAGCGGGTGATGACCCCCAAGTTGTTGCATGCAAAGCGTCACCTCTTCTGCCGTTCGCAACGCAGGCCTAAGGCCCCGGACGGCCTGGGTTGACTTGGTTTGATCCAGGATGAGGTTGGCTTTGATTAGGTGTTGATGAGGGCAACCGCTAATATTTGCATATTATGAATATTAACGATAAGTAACCCATTCTTACACTCAAGAGAGGTGACTATTTGCGTGTCGTGCGAGCATGTAAGGGGCCTCAAACTATTTTTGTAAATATGAGAATCTCATTTGCTCCCCATTTTAAAATAGGTTATTTTAAACTAGGTTAAGACAAGCGAAGACAAGATGTAAGAGATAAACAAAAGGGATATAGAGATAAGAAGAGGTAAATATGTTATTCAACCCGTTAGAAATTTTTGTAATCTTAATAGTGTAGATTGCGGTGAGTAATGCTTTATACATCTCTATATATTGTAATCCTAATAGTATAGGTTGTGGTGAGTAACCTTTTTGCACATCTCTGAGGAGGAGCTCCTTGGACGGTTGTGAATCTTTAATTGAAGTAGTGAATCGCTTCAATGAAAAAGGGTTGCTCGCATTAAACCTCTGTTCTTTTTAGTTGTGTTTTATTTTATTTCTTGTTTTATTTATATTTCTCCGGCATTATTTTCTTATATCTTGTATTTTGCTGTTGTTGATCTCCAATCTTTGGGCTATATCTTGTGTTCGTTATTGTTGATTCTTGAACTTTATGTGATTTCTCTCAACAGGCACCTCCCTTAGGCTTCTCTTCTTTGCTCCATCTAAAATATACAAAAATAAAAACAAAACCTCCTTAGGATTAAATTCGTTGCGCAGGATTGACACTTCTTTCTCATTCAAAACCATGCATTAGATTTTCATCTCCTCTTTTCATTGATAAGATAGCAACTGCAAGCTCTATCTTCACGGTAAGAGGGGGGATCCATGGCTTAGTGACGAGGCTTTTAACAACAATTTATTCTGGCAAGACGGTGAGGCAATAGACTTTCAACGAAACAAGTAATATTGCAATCTCTAAAGCTTCACGTATGAAAATTTTCTTCCCATCTCTTTAAACAATTAGACATGGTTATTTATTGAGAGCCCCTTCCATTCCATCATGATAGGCGTGAAATCATAGTCTAGCTTAATTTTTTCACGAATCTTCTCCTGCAATTTTAGATCAATCCTAAGTTCATAACTTATTTACGTGGCCAGATAAGTACAATTACTTTATATACATTTGACCTATGTTTTGTTTGTATTGAACTACAATATCTCAAATTCGTTTGTATTGCTTATTTGTATTTTTACTGTGCACAATGTGATAGCATATATACACTTTGATCACGAGTTGATTAATATGATTATATGAACAAATATGGTGGGAGCTACAGATAACGTAGAGGCCTAGTGGGGCCATTGGTTAACGACATGGAAGTATCTTATGAAACAGGTCCCACGACCAAATTGCACCCTCTTTAAAAAATGTGCAAGGCTACCTTGGCCAAACACAGGCATATTGCGGTGGTGCACCTTTTCACTACCGGCCTGGTAATGCCCCCTTTGATTACCGCCACCAATCTCATGTGCCTCTTCAACACGAAGAACTAACAAGCGCCACACTAACAAGCGTCACTTAATTTTCTAACATCCGTTTCGCTTCAACATAGGTAAATTTCGCTATCTTGATTTGCTAGCAAGCACCCGTGAACTTGCTAGAGCATGATATAGCCTTTGCCCAACCAACTTTTAGGAAACATACCTCCACTTAGCAAACGCCTAAAGCATAGGGGTGACCGCTATGCTTTAACCCCAACTACTAAAGTCTTGGCCAGCGTTGCTCGCCAACACTACTCGTACTTGACACCAAGCAAGCACAAGGAATTATAAAAGTCCTTGACTAATGAAGCCTACCATGACCCTGACTCATGAGCCATGTCATGTTTGGAACCCACTAAGTGAGTAGCTGGTGGGCGCTTGCGCCTTCAGGCACTGCCCATTGAGAGATCACCCTTCTTTATAATGATACTTTGGGAGCATGATCATGCCCGTGCCCGCGTCAATGGTAAATGAGAGCCATCTGGCCAACTAGCTACTCTGAGAAGATCTCCGCCACCATGGCGGTCATTGCCAACACCTCAGTCTCTACGAAGGACGCCATTGCCATGAAGCTTGGGTATGATAGTAAGGATGGCCATGACCAGCATATCAAGGGTGGGTTGGAGGGGACAACGCAGTGGCAGGGAAGATCAAGGAGACGTCGGAGTCGGTATACGAGAAGGTGACGAGGATGGGCACCGTGGTGACCTTGAAGATATCCGGCAAGGCGGCAGGAAAGGAAGCAATGGTAGAGAAGGGGTTGTCGGGGAATACTTAGAATAGTTTGTCAAGTAAGCGAAAGGAATTATGGGTAAAGATAATTATATACTTAAAATATGACTAGTTATTTTAGGTTCAATGCCTAACATGGTTTAAGAGTCAAACGTAACCCACTCACGGTAAAATTATTTAAACAAAATCCTGCATACTAGAAAAAAATGTAGGGAGCGAGAACACTGTAAAAGCCCAGCCCAAATTGTAACATAAAAAACTCTTCAAAAATAATTAATCAAAATTAATGATTCATGACCTACACTTATTAACATGATTTCACCTAAGTATTGGGTGTCTAAGTTGAGAGATTGTTTATGCACTCGTTTGGCGCTCGCAAAATAAAAGGCTAGAAGGCTTAGATGCAGGTGCAAGTGGATGATGAGAAGTCTACTCAAAGTGCCCTTGCTATTAAAATAAAACTTTTCATTACCAATACAAGATAAAAAGCACAAAAAAACTCACAAAAACACTATGAAATAATTAAAGAAATTCAAAAAAGAAATCTTTTCTTTTCTCCTTTATTATAAATACTTTGTTTTTTTTATTCTATCTGTCTCTATTCTCAATCTGAAATTGGGATGGTGGGAGAATAACCTATTTATACATAATGATGGCAGCATGGAAATACTTATTTCATGAATTCTAATACATCCTTCCAATATTTCTCATGCTCAAATATTCTTTTGGTTTCAACGTGACTCCTTTAGTTTTGTGCGCTTCATTATTGTCCCTTCAAGGTGGTTCCCACAACACATAAAATATGGTAGATATATTAGTCCCCTCATTGACAATCAGCACATGAACAAAGTGTCATCATTGAAATCCTATGTTCAAGTGCATTATGCAGGCATGCAATGTCGAGACTTAATAAAGGTGAAAGAACAGCACACAGGACTATTAGGAGAAAGAAATTGAGGTGCTAGAAGTATCTATAACACCTCAATTTTTCGATACGAGGGCATATCAAAATACAGTGTTATAATTTAGAAAATTATTCGTTGAACTACTGCATACAAATCTTACGAAAACGAATCTTAATCCTCAAAGAGGTATACAATAAACATGCATCATATTTAATTTCATATAATACAAGTTAAATCATACTATCATAAGAAAGTTTTTAACTCTAAGGAGTGCTCTTAGCATGAGCGCTCCGAATCGCGATAGAGGCAATACTTCCCTGGTAACTACGACAATGACTTTACATAATCTAGTTCATCACTCCAAGTTACACGAAAGCAATACCCCCAATGTAATTAAAAGGTTGAGTTTGAAATGATGTCGATGCATGATCCGGTTCTTATACTTAGTTACAACCTTTACATTAAGTAATATTTATTTTTATGATGATGTTGAATGTAACATGCATAACACACAGGTTGTGGTTACCTATTCCACACACTCTGAAATGGAAATTAAATACACAGACATAGAGGCATCAACAAAAGTCAGTGCATTATACCTGTGCACTTGGTCTTCATGTGGACCTTTTAAGCGGTGTGAACTATATGCTCCTCCTATCCACATTACTCTTACACTTACAAAAAGCTACAATCAAATATATTTTGTATACATGAATTGTTCAATGTCGTGTTTCAGGACTTTGAGGTTTATTCACCCTATAAATGATTACTAGTATTTACTCCAAAGTTGATTGCTCTACAAGACAATAAAATAATATAAAACTAGAGAAATACCCCTACGCAATCAATCATCACATAGATTCAATTCAAATCATATAGGGTTCATAAGAATTTCACAGCATAAGCCAACAAAAATATTACAACTTGTGGTTTGAAAATAATCAAAACCAAATCCACAAATACATGAGTCAGAAACATAAGCAACACATCAAAGACGATCGCCTTCCATGAGCCCTCTGATTCATTTACCTATGCTGACCATACCAAGTGTACACAACCGTCAGCAGTCCTGACAGCTTTCATCCCTCGCATTTCTCACCTACATATATATAGAAAAATGTCAGCAACGGGTGTCACTGGTCTGGAAATAACTAATATCAAACTGGAACATGAGAGCAAACTCTCATGGAAAGCAAACCATCATATATATCTTCCTCAAGAACTCTCATAAGGGCAACTACAGAGGAGCCGTCGAGCAGCTGACTCAACAACATCCCAATCTATCTGGTACTGTGCCGCTCACGACACTTCTTTTTCAGTACTTCACGTAAAACTTTTATCCTAAGCCCTCTCCGAACCTCCATATCTCTCCTGGCCTTGAGCACGTAGGCCGAGTACTCTCAGACAGTCGCCTTTAGTACCCTTTGAACCACAAGTCCGGACATGCGCTGTACTAAACAGTACTCGTAAACCTCCACGTCCTCCGGGTGTGAGGAACTCAAACGCGGAGTTGTCAGGATCCCTCGGGAATGGAACAGTCCGCTGGCACTAATCCAGAGCCCGCTTTGACTGTCACGGCATCCGCTCATGGTACGTGCAAGTCGATTCATCTCCTCTTGTCTCACTGAAAACTCGATAAAATTATTTATAGGGCTGGGTCGGGATTTATTATAATAGGCCCGAAGGCAACTTGAGGTGGATCTTATTTTCAAAAACAAGCTCGAGGGATCTCATCCTCGAGGGTTATTAATCCAGAAAATTGTTGGCTAAATGGCCCGAGTTAAGTGGGATCCGATAAAATGCCACTTAACTCGTCCTGCACATGATAAATCAAATACACAATAGAGTAGCGTAAAAACAGAGAACGAGTCCTAAACGGACCTGGTAGAAGCTCCAAACGGGTCCACGCGCCTAGGCGGCGAGCTCCTACACCGTACCTACACAATCAAGCTAAAAGCTAACGCCCGCATGATGAATCACACATCCTATAGCATGCACACACAATCAATGCAATCACGCATCAATCATCACACATTCATCCTAAGTCAATCCTAGTGAGTTTTCAATCTACGTCTCATGAAATCAGGGTAATTAATTAGTTCACCTAATTAATTCCTTACTTTTCCATTTTAACACTCATCAATCAACCAATTTCATAATTTTTATTAAATTACACACAAACATACAGACATGTCAAAAACACAAAAATTCATCTAATTATCTAGTCTAGCATGCTTCCCTAATAATTACAAAACTTAAGAATTTACGTCGGAGTAATTTATACCTCGCGTCGTCGAAAATCGGCGACGGCTAGGGTTTCCGTTTCGTGGCTCGAAACTCGAATTCGGCACCTAGCGGCGTCCGAAGTCCGATCGGATTCGACCGGGTGCGTTCGGCGGATGATCCGGCAAATTTCCCACGAATCCAATTTTCGGCAGTTCCGGCGGATTTCCGGCGAGTGTCGGCGGCTTTCGACGGATTCCGGCAGTTTTCCGGCGATGATTCTGGACGGGGCAATCAGGGGGTCTATCGGCACCAGCTCGACGAGCTTGGTCCAATGGTGGTGTCAAACAGGGTAGCCGGGGCGGCGATGGCTGTCGGCGGCGGCGTTGAAAATGGGCGGCGGCGACGGCGTGCTCCGATCGGGGCTATGGCCGGCCTCGACGGCGGTCGGGATGATGGGGGAAATGTCGGCGAGGTCAAGGTGGTGGTTGTCGGGGTCACGAGCGGTGACGGCGTGGCCCGGACGGCGGCAAATCGACAAGGGGGGAGTCGCGGCTTGTGGGGCGATTCCGGCGTCGTGGCGGCGAGATGGTGGCCGGGGTGGGTTGTGGCGGCACGACGACTGCACGGCGGGGTGGGGCGGCGTTGATCGGCGGCTGTGCGGCATTGGCAGCGGTGGCGGCGGCGACCACAGTGGGCGGCGGTGGTAGGGTTTGGGTGAGGAAGTGTCGGGAGGGAGAAAAACACCCCTAGTGGCAAACTCGTAAATAAGTATTGACTCGATTCCTACTCGAGTCAAAATAATAACTAGTTCGTAATAAATTCAAAAAAAATCTAGAAAAATATGGAAAAAATCTCATAAAATAAAACAAACACAACAACATCCAAATGACATGCTATATAACTAATAACCCACCCGAATACCATCTAACGCGTCCTAATGCGTTATTCAGCCTAAACTAATTCTACGGTCACAACATAAAAAAATAAAATCATCAACTGTATACTCTCATATCTACTGATAACTCAGTCTGCTGATGCGCATCTGACGCTATCATCAATACTTGGGTATACAAGAACCCTCATAGCACATGCACACGGTCGGCCTCGGCCCCGCACACGTGTTCTGAAAGCTGAACCAACTCGGACCACGGTCGAACCGACCGGCTAACGATTATAAAACCCTGACTCGAGTCGCGGGTTTTACAGAGGGGGCCGCCGCTACAGGGCGTGGGGAGGGCGCTGACGGGGCGGGCGAGGGGGCACGGCGGGGGGCCGCCGGCTGGGGGTGGGGATGGGTGGGCAAGCGGTCAGACGGCAGCCATGCGTGCGGTCAGGCCGCGGCCAGGCGCGCGGTCAGGTGACGGCTAGGAGGGCGGGGGGCGGCCGCCAGGCGGGCGGAGGCCAGGCGGGCGCCAGCTAGGCGGGCGGACGGGAGGTGGCCAGGTGGGCGTGGGGGTGGGCGAGCGGGCAAGCGGGCGGGCGGACGACCAGGCGGGTTTAGGGTGGGTAAGGACGGGTCTGGATCTCCAATAAAATATAGGTCGCTGGATTGAAATCCAGCGGCCCAAATTCACTGTGCTGCCTGTGCACGGCAAAATATTGTAGCGCACAGTAGAAGCACTATATATATAGTTCTCCGGTCAATCTCCAACTCCTCCTTCACCGCATGCGGCAGCACGAAGTGCCCCGGTGGGTGCTGGCATAGCATCTCCATCACCACCGCCTTTAAGTACTTCATCTTCGGCCGATTCTCCTCCCCTACATAATCACCACTGCCTCCTTTCCCTTCCATCACAGACTCAATCTCCTCGGCCAGCTTCCTCTGTATCTCCGGGTGGTGGAGGTGGTGTCCGTGCTGGCATTGATAAACTTGGAGCAGAGCGTCACAATCTCCCCTCCATTAGCCGCCGACCGCCTTCCTCTGGCAACTCCAACTTCAGAAGCGACTCGACGTAGGAAAACACAAAGCTCTGCTCTTCCTCATCCTCCACTCCTTTCCTCTATTTTTCCGATCGAGCTCTGATCAGAGGAATCAGAACTTCTTCTTGCCTTCTCAGCATCGCCAACAACTCGTTCCATCTTTTCCGAAACAGGTACTTGGCGGATTTCGGGAAAAAGTGAAGACGTTGAATCACCCAAAGCTCAATAGCAGCGCCCGAAGTGAGATCTCGACCTCTCTCACCTGTTTCTCCTCCAACCTCTCACCGAAGCACATGAAGAGGAGCAAGCAGAACATGGCATACTGAAAGCTCTCGACGACCCGAACACGTCCGGTGGCGGCCGAGTTGGCGGCAAGCCTGGCGAGGAGGACGACGAGGACGCATGCACAGTCCTTGGCTTAGGACCGAACGCGGGCGGGGTGGAGGATCTCCGTCTCAAGGTTGCGGCCGAGGAGGCGCCAGAGTGGGCCGTCGCCAGCAGAGCTGATGCTGTGCTAGTTGGAGTTGATGACGCGGGCAATGGGGTTGCCGGCGGTGACCAGGAGGCGGTGAGCGACGGAGGGGTTGGAGATGAAGATGGCGGCACAGGCGCCGAAGCGGTGGGTAAGGATGGGGCTGTAGACGGGGTGGAGGCGGCGGAGGAGGGGCTCGATGTCCAAGAGGGGCAGGCGGCGGAGGAGGGGCTCAATGTCCAAGAGGGGCTTCTGGAGTAACAGGAAGTTGCCGAGCACAGGGATGCCACGGGGCCAGGGGGAAAGTTGGTGGCGGCAACGTAGAAGGAGAAGAAGTAGTAAACGGCGACGGCGATGTGGATGGTGTGGAAGATTTTGATCCATGAGAAAATTTTGGCCGTTGGATTTTGATCCAATAGCCTATAATCCTTACGCTGCAATGCACTGCACATTGCAAAAATTTCTTATATATATAACGGCGGCCACAGTGCGCTGCCCTATTTTGGCAGCGCCAATGCGCTGCCTATTGTGGACCGTTGGATCTAATCCAACGGTCCACAATCAACCTTCACACATCCTCTCCCACCCCACTTTCAGCCTCCACGTCGCCGCCCCCGCCGGCCGCCGTCCGGCCCCCGCCCTCGGCCGCACCCATGCCCCCGTCCCGCCGCCCGCCCCCTGCCCCGCCCCGCCCCTGCCCCCGCCCCGCCGCCTGCCCTTGCCCCCCGCCGCGCCTCCCCGCCTCCGCCCTTGCCCCCGCCCAGCCCCTGGCCCGCCCCAGCCCCTGCCCTCGCCCGCAGGCCGCCCCTCGCCCCCGCCCCGCCGCTCGCGCCCGGCCCCAGCCGGCCTCCCCTGCCCTGCCCCTGCCCTGGCCGCCCCAGCCCCTGGCCTGCCCCTGCCCCTGCTGGCCGCAGCCTCTGCCAGCCCCCACCCCCCCCCCCGCGGGTGGCCGGCGGCGAGGTCGCCGGCGGTGGGGTGGCGCGGCGAGAGAGAGCGGGGGGAACAGGGGAGGGTAAAAACGTAATAAAAACTTTACTCGGTCCCTGACTCGAGTTAATATTACGAAATAAATTTAAAAAATAAAATTTTTTTTAATAAATACTTGATTCGATCTCGCACGAGATCGAGCCAATATTACGAAATAAATTAAAAAAATAAAAAATTTTTATAATAAATACTTGATTCGATCTCGCACGAGATCGATTCAATATTACGAAATAAATTTTAAAAAATAAAATAATTTTTTAATAAAAACTTTATTCCGTCCCACACGAGACCGGCGCCGCACATTTCCCAGCAGGCCCATCCAGCCCTGAGGCGGTGACATTGTTGGCCAGCAGGCTGCCGGCCGCAAGGTCGCCGGCAGGGGTGGCGCGCCAAAACAAATGAGGAAGAAATAGGGGAGAGTATTTTGGTAATAAAAATTTTACTTAATCGGACTCGAGTTAAAATAATTTATTAGGAATTATTTTATTTTTTTAAAATTTATTTTGTAATAAAAATTTATTCAGTAATAAAGTTATTTTGTAATAAAAACTTGACTCGGTCCCGCACATGATCGAGTCAGGTTTTTATTACAAAATTATCTTATATTTTTTAAATTTATTTCATATTATTGACTTGATCCCGACTCAAGTTAAGTTTTTATTACGAAATTATTTTTTAAAAAAATTATTCAATAATATTAATTTGACTCCAGTCGAGATCGGGATCGAGTCAAGTTTTTATTTTATAATATTTTATTTTATGGTTTTGTATTTTTAAAAAAATTTAAAAATTATTGTGAAATAAATTAAAAATATAAAATAATATTTTTTAATTTGACTTCAGTCGAGATCGGGGAGACGACGCGAGGGGGGCAGGGGAGACGGCGCGGGGCGGGGGGGGGCAGGGGCGGCGAGAGGGGGTCAGGGGGTGGCAAGAGGCGGGGCCTGGGTTGGTGGGGGCAGGGTGTGGGTGGCGGCAGGGAGGTGGTCGGCAAGCAGCGGCGTCAGCAGGGAGCGAATCAAATTTTTATTTTATATTATTTTATTTTAAAAATTTATTTTATAAAATTGACTT
Organism: Piper betle; assembly: GCA_033002965.1. NCBI lineage: Eukaryota > Viridiplantae > Streptophyta > Magnoliopsida > Piperales > Piperaceae > Piper > Piper betle. The sequence goes on from JAURVB010000672.1 coordinate 21,328, forward strand.
GAGTCAGGAGCAAGTCAAGTTTTTATTTTATTATATTTTATTTTTAAAATTTATTTCGTAAATTTGACTCGAGTCAGGAGCGAGTCAAATTTTTATTACGAAAATGCCATCGCTCCTTCTCTCCCGGTGTTTTGTCGCGCCACCGCCGGCGGTGAAGCAGGTGACGCCGGCGTGGAGGTGGCCAGTGCAGCAGACGGCGGGGAGGAGCTTGGTCGACGGGCGGGGCGGCGGCGGGGGTGGGGGCGAAACGGGCGGCCGGAGAGGGTGGCGAAAACAGGGCAGGGGCGGGCGGGGCCGCGGCGGGGGTGGGGCGAAACAGGCGGCGGGGGGGCGGGGAACCGGGCAGGGGGCGGGCGGGGGCGAGGCGGCGGAGGGGGCAGGGGAAACAGGGGCGGTGGGGGAGGGCTGCGGGCAGGGGCGGGCGGGGGCGAGGCGGCGGAGGGGGCAGGGGAAACAGGGGGGAAGGCTGCGGGCAGGGGACGGGGACGCGGGCGTGGACAGCGGGACGGGGCGGGGGGTGGGGGCAGGGCTGCGGGCGGGGGCGCGGCGGCGGCGGCGGCGGAATCCGGCAAGGGGCGGCGCCCTGGGCAGGAGAAAACGGGGGGAGGGGGGAAAACGAAGGATGGATTTGGACCGTTGGATTTTGATCCAACGGTCCAAATCCAAAAGCTACCCATACGCTGCATTTTGATGCAGCGTATGGTAGTATTTTTGTATTTGCCTATATATAACAGCCTATAATCCTTACGGTGCAATCCATACGCACCGTGATAGGTGCAATTTTAATCATTGAATGCACCTTGTTTGCGTTTGTCATACAACAGAAGTATATGTATAGCCCGTATTTTGAATTTTCTCTGATGAACCAGTAACAATTGCGTTTGTCATACAACAGAAATATATGTATAGGCCGTATTTTGAATTATTCATCCAAGTACGTCGAATACATTGTATCCATGCAAAATTCACACTAAATACATGATTTGGCCTCCGAATTGCATGACGTGAACATGGTCTGGAGATTGAGCAGGTGACTCCAATCTGGTCGTCTTTTCTTTTGAAAAAATAAAAAATTAGCAGCAGTTGCTACACACAGTGCCACAAAGAACAACACATTTCATGTATTTTCTGAGGGAGCTACATCTATGAAACTTGCAACCATCCCAACTACAAACAAGCACTGCATATTAAAGTCAAACATACGTCTTTAATTTATGCAGAACGAACTCAGTGTTTAATAATAATAAATACATGGTTTATAAAAAGCTGACGAGATTTTATATATATATATATATATATATATATATATATATATTCAAAACGAAAATATAAAATATCTCGCTGAAAGGTAATACCATAATAGACAAGATCTACATTAAGCTGACAAGATTTATTAAAATAATATAATTATGAGGGTGCACTAATTTATTAAGTATATTTTGTTTAATTAAATGCTCAACGCAAAGAGAGCATAAGGAACATAGAATATTGAAATGACAAATAGTTATGAATTGTTAAAACGAAAATATATGCTATAAAAAGTTATTTTTGTTCATTAATTACTTAATGAGTATAAAAAACAATATGAAAACCATTTAGATTGTTTCGATCGGAAAATTTGACTTGAGGAAAAATATGGTAAGGAAAAGTTTTCCCACATTTTTTAGGCATTAGGAAAAGAGTGAAATTGGTACTTATTTGACTCACAATATAATAGATACATACAAGATTTTTTTAATTTATGTAAAGGAGGGATAGAAATTGTAATTTTACCCACTTTCATTTTGATGGGTGCGGAGAAAAATCATTCATTTAATTGGAAATGTGATAAAAAAATTTATTAATAAACAAGCGCATATTTTCTTTTGGCTGCAAGGGCTTCGATGCTTCAACAACTGGAATAACGACGGCTGTCAAGAGAAGAAAACAAACAAGGAGGAAGATATATGCTCTCTTGGCTTCCTTTTTTTTTCAATTCTGACGGCTAGCCCCAGCTTGTAGTATGATAAGATCATATGCATATATATGATAAATATATATTGAAAAGGTAATACCAGCTTAGAGGGGCTAATTATAGCTAATTTCAAAGCTTGTCTAATTTTTAGAATAGTGAATCTCCTAATGATATACAACCATAAATATAATTTCCTTGCTAATTTGCTTCATCACATCTGATTGTATTTGTATTTTTATACATTATTAGATTGCTTTACTAGAATCAATGTTTGACGAGATTTAATTTGGACAAGAATTATAAGATCAAAATGAGTGGTCTAATGGTCATTATCATGATCTTATTGTAAATATTTGCACTATTATTTTATATATTGTTATTTCTTTGAAAGATGCTTGGCGTGTCCTCAAATAAAGGCCAAATTTGATAAAAATACTTGTGATTTTAAATATTCACTCGATTAATTCTTTTCTTCAAATATTAAATGAATCATGACGAGGGTAAAGAAATACCCGATGTTTTAATATTGTTAATATGGTGAATCATGACGAGGGTAAAGAAATATGGGAAAAATTTGATAACAACAATATATAAATATGAGGACAATATAATTCTTTTATATGAAAAAGATCTTTATAAAATATTCATTAAAGTGTTGTAGAACTTAAAACCTTGTTTCTTATTAGTGAATGCAATGACCTGACCCAATTAATACAAATTGATGACATTTTTTATTTCTTTAAAAGTGATTAATCAAATTAAAGATTTATAGACACATTTTCACTTATATATTAGATTTTAATCGAGCATGTCTTAAATGCGAGATTGTTTTTTATAAGTTATTATAGTCCACCTACCTTTATGAAATTTTGTCGTTGACATTCTTTTCTTCCATTTCTTGACTTTTTATATTTAACATTTCTTTCTCCAAGAAATTTTGTCAAGAGAATTTTTTTAAATTTTTTTAATCCAGCCCACCATCTAATATGATCTTAGGCTAGATCTGATACAACATGCAACAGCCTAACCTAAGTGCAAACTAATGACTTTTTTATTTATTCAAAAATGATTAATGAAGTTGAAAATCTATAAGTATGTGTCTACTTATGTATTAAATCTTGTCATAAGATGTATTAGATACAGTACTGTTTATAGGCTTTTAGTGAATCTCCACTTGAGTTTCACTTCAATAAGAAAATCCAAATATATATTTATAGGCCTTGAAGTCCATCTTACTTAATAACATTCACGTTTAATATTATTTCTTGATATTCTATTCCACAAGAGTCTTCATGACTTGTTTTGACTCCTCATGTTTATATGAAATTAAGCTTGTTTTTAATCAAATTTAACCATTATTTACAGAAAAATAACAAACACAAACACATTTTTTTAGCAGCATTTTATATAATGCGGATAGTAAGCAATCAAACATATTACTCATTTCCGGACAGTAGACAATCAGACGACTCACATTGTTTATAGGGTTGAGTTATATTGCTTTTATGAAATTAATATAGTGTCTTAATATTAAATGCCGGTGTTTTTCAGTTGTGTTTGATGATTATAATAATCGTTTTCACAATTGTTTAATACTAAAAGTCATATTGACTCTCACTTCTTAGTTGTTCCAAAGTTACATTCTTTGTCATTCACCCCCTAAAAAAAATTAAAATCAAAATCACAAATCCTTTTTTTATTGGGTAAATGCACTTGTTTTTGCCCCAGGATTTGATGTGGTCTGTTTGATTACAAGAATGACTCAGATCTATTATTTTTTTAAAAAATAAAATTTAATCTGAGTTGTCCGATTACAGAGACAGTTTAAATCTATTGTTTAAAAGAAAAACGGTCGCCAAACGGTCGCGGGCGGCCTTGTCTGGTCGCCCACCAGCCAAATTTGGCCGCAGGGCTGCTAGACATGGCCGGCCGCAACCAGATAGGGCTGCATGGCCAAAGATAGGTCTTTTTTTCTATGCAGCTGGATCTGGCCTTCACTTGGCCAGATCTGGCCTGGGGGATGGGCATGTCCAGCCCATGGCGACCGGACCTGGCCAACGGCGGGTAGATCCAGCCACACTACAAAAAAAAAAAAAAACTAAAATTTCCATAGCCACCACCCCTTCGTAAATGCCCCTCCTCCATGCTCCCCCTCAACCCCGCCATCGGCGGGACAGCAGGGTTGAGGGGGAGTGGGAGGAGGGGTGTCAACAACAGGGGAGCGGGGAGGGAGCAGAGAGAAGGGGCATTCGTAGAAGGATGATAAGGTGGAGGGCAGTGGGACGGCAGCTACCAAGCATCGGGAAATTTAATTTTTTTATTTAAAACTATAGATCAGGGACGGCCTAAATCAAAGTTTAATTTATTTTTTAAATAATAAATATTACCGTTTTTGTAATCAAATTATCTATATCAAAGTCCAGGGTAAAAAAATTTCCCGCCCCACCCCACGGTCGGAAACTCTTTACCTATTATATTAATACTCAGTCATATATGTTGGTACATCAAATAAAAAAATTCATTCATATACTGTAAAGCAGTCGAATCCAATCTTGAGAGAAGCTTAGCTTGAAAAGCTTTGTGGATTTCAATCCAATGGACGTCGACAATGACTTTGACAACCGACCTTTTGTTTACAACCGCATGGACAACAGAGCCGCCGTTTCTGTCAACATTCTTTCCCTTCCTCATAATAACCATCTCACCTTTCACATTCTTCCAGTTCTTTTTCTGGTTTCTCTGAGATCGATACAGAGTGCTCTGCTTACATCTTGTAGCTCTCCCAATCATTTTTTGTTTTCAGAGATGGCCAAGGTTCGATCTAGTTGAATATGTTGAGCTTCTTTCTTTTGTATGGTTTGTTTGATTTTTGCAATCAACTTTAAGCTTCTTTATTTCTCTTATTTGCCTTTTTGAATTGTGTTTTTGATCTGTATCTGTGGTGGGTCTGTGTTTTTGCTATGGCTTTGCATTTCACAAGAGATCGTGCAATTGTGCTGCAGAAGGCGGTGATAAAGATTCCGGCCATGGCGGATGATAAAACCAAGCAGAAGGCTATAGAGACAGTGGCAGATATATTAGGTATTATCCACAGTTCACCTCCTCCTTGGATAACTATAGAAGCTATTCCCCTGCCTTTTTTTGGGTACATGACAATTATGCAAGTTTGATTTTTGTATGTAAATAGCCATGGATGTATGACCTGGCATAAAATTGAGACTAATCATAGTTGGTCACAATTTGAAGTTTGAATAGTTAATTGGCATACTTTTGTCTAATAATTTTGTTTTCCAGGTATCGATTCTATAGCTGCAGATTTGAAGGAGCAGAAGATGACTGTGATTGGGGAGATGGACACAGTTGCAATAGCCAAGAAATTGAAGAAGTTTGGGAAGGTGGAGATTGTGACAGTTGGGCCAGCCAAGGAAGAGAAGAAAGAGGAGAAGAAGGAAGAGAAGAAGGAAGAGAAGAAGGAAGAGAAGAAAGAAGAGAAGAAGGAAGAAAAGAAAGAGGAAAAGAAATAAATATGTATTTTGATGTAAGATCATCTCTTGAATCTCTTGTTTGTGATTTAGATACATCAATATGGACTGCTATATTTCTGCACTATTGGTATCAAATTTCCACTTCCAATTTAAAGGAATAAGAACAGAAGACAACCGGTTCAATGGTGAGTACTTGCTTGTGCAGAAATAAAGATTACACCATGCTCCGCTCCCTTGGAATACTATATTTTTTCCTCAAATCGGTTAGCTCAACCGAGCTGTATCAATCAACTTATTTAATTGAAACTTGTGGTAATGTCTGGCTGGAGATGTGGCGTAATATTGATTTGTTAAATTGTGCGGCCGGTTGCTGCAGCTGTTATCTTGCGCAAGGCAACGTCATACATGCGAGAAAAATATTATGACAAAGAGCACTTTCAGAGGTTATAAATGCTTTCTCCTTGCTGTCAGGAACTAGCAATTTTCTTCTATTCCTTCATGATTATCAGGAAGAATTATATATGACAGAACCCACATTATCACATTCTGGAATCCGCCCTTAATTTAGCTGTGAATAGGGTGAACAAAGAAAAACAGAGATGATGATGTCTTTATACGTATGCTACAGGAATAAGCATAAGCCAAGTTGAGTTTAGACAAAAGCTGAGCAGGCAGACTGGGACGAAGATGGGATTTGCGTGGCTGCCACTGCAGACTTCATCAAATTTGTGATTAGGAAGGCAATATGGCCTTTTTCTAGCTGCCATTCTTTTTTCTTGTCATTGCTTGAATATGCTATAATTTTAAAATTCATTTTTAGTTTTGAAAATTTTCTTAGTGAACTGGTTTATCAAATCAAACTATAAATGATTCCTTATTGACAGTTTTTGCGATTGACTTTTAAGTCAAAAGTAAAAATTGTTAAATAATATTGTTTTTAATTTACTTATACTTTAAAGTAATATAATATGCATTATATGATTACTATCCATTTCAAGTGTATATACTAATTTCATATATATGTTATTTTGTTGGCTGGATTGAAAAAATAGTATAAATGACTCCAAACTATGTCTTGAATAGCATTATTGTCATAGGATTACCTCTAAGCTTTTAAGTCATAAGATGCTGTTAGTTTGTAGCTTGTTTATACTTGATTTAGTCGATCAAAACTCAAATTAAAGGATGCCTGGAGGTCAAATGAGTTGAGTTTTTTTTAATATTTTTCATGAAATATAACTAACACAAGTATTGTAACAGTAACAATTTTAAATAAGCATATTATAATTATGATCCCTAAACTGCATTACTTGGAACATTCGGCGACTTTGTGAGCCAGCAAGCCAAGGCCCATGGATAATCATATATATATATATATATATATATACAAAAAGTTTATAGTGCGCTGCATGCTTTTACAGCACATTATATTTCCATTGGGCCCATGTTTCCATCACTGCCACAAAATGGGCCTTCAAAACAGGCATTTTTTTAATAATATGGGAGAAAAGGAAGATTACCATGAATTTTGACATTTATTAACCAATTCAGATAAAAAAGGCGATTTATAATTCATCTAAACCGATTAAAAGTGAAGGGAGAATTTCGACCGCTTTCAATAAGAAAGCAAAAAATCAAATGTAAAAATTAAATAAATTATAGAATGCTTCTTAATTAGTTCATATTAATTTTTGTCTAAATTTTAGCTAGTTGGATCTTAGATTATAGAAGACGACGAAATTACATGATCTAAAAAATAAAATACAATAAGCTTGGGAAAAAGATAATATAATAATCAGCCTCCAGAAATTAGAAAAGCTTTCATCCTTTTCTTTTTTATCAAAAGGAAGGATAGGAAAAAAGTTTCTTCTTTAAGCAAAGCTGTGCACTTATCGTTATAAAGCTTCTATCCTTAGATGCGTCACGACACCGGCAAGAGTGAGTGGAGTGGGGGCGTTTGGAATTTGGTGCACAAGTCACAAGTGTCTGCCATTGACTTGAGAGTTGAGATGAAGCCAACAACAAGACTGTACCAGCACTGCTCTTCTTGTAACAGGCCTAGGACGATCATCGCATCAGAGTAATACCAGCGAGCAAGCTTCTTCTTTTCTTAAATGATGGGTAAGTTACATTATCATTCTTCCCTCAATTGTAGATCTCCTATACCAATTGGCATGCATGCTCTTCTCTTGTTGTTTTTATTTCCTCTTCTTTTAACTAGCTAGTAATGATGCTTTGGATCGGATGAATTAATTACAAGCGTATTTTCTTCTTCAAAATTGTTGCTAATCCTCTTTGCAACTTTTATGAGCACTCTTCTGAAGTTCTAAGTACCCTGATCAGCACTTGCTATGACTCATTCTTAACTATCTTCCACTGATTTGTTTCTCTTTATAATTGTGTGATCATAATTGTGTTCTTAATTCCTCCTCGTGTAGTGTTGTTATACAACGAGAGGGTGCTGGAATATTGGGCTTGGTGGTCTTGTCTTCCACCGTCTTCCTGGCCATCGTCTTCCTCTTGATCACCCCCGCCACCATTTCTGTAACCTCTTACTTTCCTCTTCGCACCTAATCTCATTTAGTTTTGCAATTAAATTAATTTAATTGCTTTTCTGAGAGAAAATTGGATCATTATCCCGACATTTACGGTTACGACTAACACGGACATAAGCGCGTCATCTTTTTGGCGGTGGGCAAAAATTTCGTGCTTGAAGGAGGCGGAAGTCAATAATGGGCCCACTTTTTCGGTGATCTCGCACACTTGTCACCTGTGTGGATGGTTTGGCGGCCTATTCTAATTGAAATGATTAAAAATTAAATTAGTGTATAAAATAGGAAATTTTATGTATAAAATTTAAGTTAAATATTTTTTTAAAAAATAAAATTTCAATTACTCCTTCATGGTTGGGCAGGGATAAGTTGGTTTGGGGAAAAAAATATTCAAACCAATATATATATATTTATTTTCTTAAAAAATTCGGTCCGTAGGGAGGGCGGGGAAAAGTGGGAAAAAACAACTCACACTTAGCGGTATGCAACTTGGCCCAACTCGGTCGGGTTTGATTCACCCGGATAAAAACTACACTAGATTAATTTGTCCTACAACCACAATTTTATGATATAATTTTAATAATCCTCATGAGCAACGATTGAACTCGTTAAGATTTAAGAATGTGTTTTGTAGAGTGTTGTTACAAGATCAACAAGAATGAACTTGGCAGACGTCAAACCCCAGTCCATCACCAGCAAACCGACAGTGAAACATACAATGCCCACACAAACAACTCAAGTGGCCACCTTCACATGTCCACCGCGTAACAAGACCTTAGTCTGCCCAGCTCAACTCCCACCCAAGCTGCTGGACGAGTCAACTCAACCAGCCTGCCCAGATTACTTTCGTTGGATCCATGAAGAACTCCGTCCATGGAAGAACACCGGAATCACACTCGACATGGTAAAACATGCCCGGAGAACTGCCAATTTCCGTCTCATAATAGTCAGCGGTAATCAACTATATATGAAATCAAATTGTTCATGGTCTTGCCACACTGTCACATACGGTGATCAATTACATGCAAAATGACTTTGCTAAAGAATGATCTCCTGTGACTTTGATCTTCCTGCCATAATTTGAATTGTGGTTAGGCAGGGTGTATGTGGAGAAATACCAGAAATCATTCCAGAGCAGGGATGATTTCACACTTTGGGGCATCCTGCAGCTGCTAAGGCGATATCCTGGCAAGCTGCCGGACCTAGACCTTATGTTTGATTGTGTCGACTGGCCGGTGATCAAGGCGAGCACGTACCGATCGAGGAAGCATGGCTATGGAACAGTACTTGCACCACCACCTCTGTTTCGGTATTGTGGCAATGATCAAACATTGGACATTGTGTTCCCAGATTGGTCCTTCTGGGGGTGGTAAATTAACATTCTTGACATGGGTTTCTTTATTGAAGGCTTATTGGGTTGTACTGAATGATGCAAAAAAATAAAAAAATTTACAATGCAGGCCTGAGATAAGTATCAAACCATGGGAGCTTTTGCTGGAGGAGTTGAAGGAAGGGAATGAGAGGGTGAAATGGATGGATAGGCAGCCTTATGCCTATTGGAAGGGCAACCCTGTGGTGGCAACTACTAGGCAAGAACTTCTTATGTGCAATGTGTCTGAAACTCAGGATTGGAATGCTCGGGTTTATGCACAGGATTGGCTAGCTGAGGCTCAACAAGGTTTTAAAAGCTCAGATCTTGCTAATCAATGTGACTACAGGCAATGTTTTTTCTTACTGATGCACAATTTTAAGCAATACAACTTCTTATAATGTTATGAACTTACAAACTCAGCTGTTAATTTCTGCATTTGCCAAATGCCATGCATGCAGATACAAGATTTATATAGAAGGGTCGGCTTGGTCAGTGAGCGAAAAATACATACTAGCTTGTGATTCTTTATCTTTGATCGTCACGCCCAAATATTATGATTTCTTCACAAGGGAGCTCATGCCTGTGCACCATTACTGGCCTATACAAGATGGGGACAAATGCAGATCGATCAAATTCGCTGTTGATTGGGGCAACAGCCACAAACAAAAGGTAATCCCTGAAAAAAATTAGAACAAGTTTGATCACTCATTTCTTCATTAAAACAAGCACTTGATTTTAGCTAGTTTTTATGAATCTGATAGGCACAGGCCATTGGGAAGGCAGCTAGCAGCTTCATACAAGAGCAGCTAAAGATGGATTATGTGTACGATTACATGTATCATCTGTTGAATGAGTATGCAAAGCTTCTAACTTATAAGCCCTCCATACCTCCAAATGCAGTTGAGTTGTGTGCAGAATCAATGGCCTGCCCTGCCCAAGGTTTAACAAAGAAGTTCATGATGGAATCAATGGTGAAGATACCTGCCGACACAAACCCATGCTCCTTGCCCACACCATTCGATCCATCAACCTCACAATCACATCTATGGAGGAAAGTGAATTCCATCAAACAAGTGGAAATATGGGAAAATAGAGCAAGACAAGCATGATAAGCTGGGAGATTGGGTGACATTCAATTCTTTTAAGGGCTATTGTTGGTGCTTTAAATTTTTGTGTTAGTGAGGGAAATAATTACAATATAGGATTAATGTTCCAATTTTTGTGTAGAAAACCAAATCATTTAAATTTGAGTGGAGGATACTTGTACACAGTAAAACTCTCAACCATACAAGTTTCGCGTAAAATGTTATTATTTAAATAAAACAGATATAAACTTCATGGAACAATTGCACCAAGCTGTTAGTAGGTCCAATCTTTCAACAGTAAAATCTAGCCAGTTCTGAATTCTGATAACCTCTAATTAACTGTGGGTCAGTTTTGTTGGTGACAAAACAGAGCATTCATTGAACAACAATATTGTACACCATTTATTGAATACCCTATTGCCCCAGATTAGTGGGGATTTAGAGAATGAATCCACCAGAGCCATGCTGTTGTATCAGCCTGCTCTCTTAAAAGCCATCATTACTGGATTAAAACGCTTACTTTAGTTTGGTGGTGTTTAATTATAATGAGAGCCCCCAAGTGAGCAAGCTTTGCAAGTTGGTGTCGGTTGTTTGGGGGGAACTGTAATGGTTTCTGGTGGGTTTCTTTATTACATTAGATGATCACTGCGGTTTTCAGAGCGTGCAGAACTTAAGATAGACGGAGAATTTCAGATATTTCAATCCGTTTATAAGACATTGAGTTGAGAGTTGAAATTGCCCGATAAATATAATCATCTGCTTGTTTCACATTTCAGAATGGTTCAGAAGCTAATGAACATGCTCGAATTGTTCTCTTTTCTTAACAACTTGAACTTTTAAAGCAGATATGTTTTAGCTACCATCTAAAAAATCTACAAAGGGTGCTATCTTTTGGAAACGTACTTAATCCTAGCAAAAGATCACTCATAAATTTTGCAGCGCCATGTTGTTGGCAATCACTTAATACCTTGCCACTAAATAAATAACAAAGCCTGCTCTGCAACCGCTGATATCTCCTGATATTCGGTACCCTTTCCATACCAGGCTTTTTCATTTCATTTACTACTCTTTGTAGAAATATGTAAATCGTTTTCAACGAAAAGCAAAGGCCGAGAACATAGCCTGCATGTTCTTGGGTCCATCGTATATGATATATTTCCTTAATACAGTTGGGAATTTATCATCTGGGCATTATTTTCATTTATTGATATACAGTTCGACAGGGCCTATATATATAAGTATTGGTCAGTGACCCTTCTCTGCAATGTATCTAAAGTCTTATCCAGTACTCTCGTTGCTACATATGCATTTCATAAATTGAAAATGAGATGCAGATTTGATACAATTGTATGAGCACTACTTGGGTCTCTTTTGAAAGCCGTAACCATTCATTTTTGCAAACTTCTAATCCTTATTTTACATGCCAATTAGTATTGGTTTGCACTTTGAAGGTGATTAGTACGTAGTTCAGATCATCTAGTGTTTGAAGATTGCCACAAGACCAATCAAAGTGAGCACCTTAGCCATGGCGAGCTCATCACTCTCCCCTCCAAAGCCTCCATGCGCAGGTTGCAAATTGCTAAGGAGACGTTGCAGCAACGATTGCATATTCGTGCCATACTTCCCTTCAACCGAGCCAGAGAAGTTCGCTAGTGTCCACCGGGTTTTTGGTGCCAGCAACGTCTGCAAAATGTTGCATGTACGTAATGATTCCCTAGTACTAAGTACTGTTTAATTGCCTAATAATAATAAGTCCTTAGTTGTAAGATGATCCATTTCATGGATCAATATATACATATAATTACTTGTGCTAAGCAGGATCTAGAAGAGGAGAAGAGGGAAGATGCAGTTAGCAGTCTAGTGTATGAGGCAAATGCTCGACTCAAGGATCCAATCTACGGCTGCGTTGGATTCATTTCTTGCTTCCAGGACCAAATTTCCCGGCTGCAGTCTGATTTAGCAATGGCTCTAGCAGAAAATGTGTTGTTGAGCTGTCAGCTCTCGGAAGCTCTAAGGGCTTTAGTTTGTACCAAGAACGAGGCCATTTCTGAGACATTGGATGACACGTTTCTCTACTCTGCATTCGGCCAGACACTGATCTCTCGTAACGACTCTGTATCGTTCCAGGACTATTAACAAGTAGTGTTGCATGTTCTCAGATTTTATATCTTAGCATCCTTCTATGGTAGACCTAATACTACTGCGTGGTCGAATTCTGATGTAACCGGGTGATCAGTTGTTATCTCTTATTATTAACAAGAATAGAACTCAATTCTGACCTAAGATTAATAGTAGGAATCAGTCAATCAAAATACAAGATAAAACTAAAAAGTATAATAAAAATATTTCATGTTGAATCTCACCAACCTCAATTTTTTAATTAAAGAAAATAATAAAATACTTCTCATGGTAAAAGGTCATGCATTCAAATTCGACTAACTTTAATTTTTAACTTTTTTATTAATAAGAGTCCGTATAATTGTCTTCAAAAAATATAATAAAATTCATCTTTTTATTCAAATAAAATATATTTTTATAATTAATCAGAATTTGTCTAAAATATTAAATTATTATAGTATATTTCGTTATTCAATAAAATTTGATAAATAAAATTAAAATTCATTTGATATAAATTATGCATGATGCGATATCTCAAGAGCGTTGATAATATGATCGTTGGAGATAGCTCGTTAGTCCTTCACATCATCACCTTTTCTTTGGAAAATTATATTTGGGAAGGACTGATCAAGTGGTCATGAATGCTGATGTGTATTTATGTCTTGTATGACTATTTGTTCTTAAATTCATTATATTTCGACCTAATCAGACCGTGTTCGTCATCCTTTCAAATTTTAACTTTTTACTTAAGGATAATTTGACGGACATGGACAATACCTTAACATCCATGGAACCAACACCATCTCCTACGTAAGTTTACTTACTCTCTCGCTAGCAATTTTTCTATGTAAAATGGATTAATAAAAATCATGCACCAAAAACTATTATCGTTACGCAGCCTTGTAATACTTTCAAGAATCTCCATTATGAAGGTTTTACCAGAGAGTAAAGAAGCTTTTGGAAATTACGTACAGATGGGATAATCACATACATAACCAGTATAGAATAGGGAAATTTTTATATTACCTTAAATGCCCTAAATTAGATTAGAGAATGAAAAACATAATTTTTCAAAAGAGAAAATATGATAAACTTCCACACTTCAAAATTTTCTATGACATATAGCTAAAAATTTTAACTTTTTCTATTAAGCATTGTCACATCTTTAACTTTATTTCAATTATAGCGAATTTATATATTTTAGGTAATTGTGGCTCTTAGTTATGATGTTGCCAACATAAGTCTCTTAATTGAACATCGTTTTTTTAACCATACCCTCCTTAAAATTCAATGTCAGATAGATAATATTTGAAATTTCTAACTGTTTTTTTAAAGGTTATGGCTATATTAGATCATATTAATGATGCTTTAATTTTGGTTAAATTGAACATTTATCGTAAAGTTTAACCATTTAAACACCTGTATCTATTTATTTTATATTCTAATTTTCTTAAAGGATGAAAGCTCAATGAAAATTCTACAAGTTAATATCTTTTGCATTATACTTCAATAAAATAACTTGAATTTTTGAGTTTATTAATTTTTTATTAGTCTTTTTTAATTTTATGAATGTAACAAAAATTATAATTTTCACTAAAAAAAATCCCACTGTTGTCCACGACAAGATGTTGAGTATATTTAAGGTTGTTGTAGGCTATACTGTCGTGAAGAAAAGTATAGCCTACAAAATAATTTTTAAAATAGTGAAAAAACATCTCCAAATTATATATACTCCATGACAGTTTAATTCGTGGACTATATAGTACTGCCATGGATATATATATATATATATATATATATATATATATATATATATATATATATATATATATAAAAGATATTATTTTATGATTTTTAAAATTATATTGTGAGCATTAATTTTTCCCACGATAATATAACTCACATCAACCTTAATTTTGCTCCACGTTTTATCGTGGGAAAAACAATATTTTTCTTTGAAGTGTTTCTTCTATAGCCATGACTTGTTTCTAGTAAGAATAAGAATTTTATGGGTATTTTCAATTGATTAAAAAATAGTCAGATTTGGTTATGTCTGAATAAAAGTGTTAAGAATGGTTTATATATAATATAAATTTGGCTATTTTTAAAATAAAAAATTGACATCAACTTAAACAAATTAATAGAAGAACTAGGAAAAAACATGTAGCGAAGTCAAGATTCTCCGCTGGAAGCAAATTAATGTGGTGCTCCAATAGCGGCACCAAACTATTTTCTTCTCCAACTTCACAAATCAGGCGATCGTCAATCTCTTTCGTCAACACATATTGAAAACAGATTCACCATTAAATTACATCAATAATGTATACCAAAATCTGATAGAACTCCAGTAGTTGATTATGAGTTCACTAACACCACCCTAAAAACACAAAAAATGGCTACCAAAATTCCTGGCCATGGATTGAATTAGCAAAGCTGATTGTTAGATAGACCTGAAATCAGAAACCTATATTTATAAAAATGCAAATCAAATCACTATTTGATCTAATTGTTTGATTAGTGGTCAGTGCTAATAATTTTTTTAAATCAATGATAATAATTTTTAAGAATAAAAACCAAAGCATACAGTCAGCTTAAAGATTAATAAACCTGAAATCAGAAATCAGGAAAGATGAAGGATGCAAATTCAAATATACTTGCGTTTGATCCTATTGTTAGATAAATCAGTGCTAATATTTTGAAGAATACCCAAAGCATACTGTTAATTTGGAAACCGGTTAATTCGCTTGTTATTGTGTTCCAGCGAAGAGGTAGCAATGAATTCATTATAAAAAATAACATTATATTAAATCTAAAAAGTTGATCAGAGGTCAAGTTTTCTGTCATTAACAAATTTGGTACAACAAAGACTGGGCAGGAATTCAAACAAAAAAAATTAAAACACCTATCTACAATAAAACTAAATTTAAATATGTGTTTCACCGCCGGTATACATGCATCTACCTAATTCGATCATATATAGGAATCAGTTTCGCCAACACGAGGACTCATCGATCGGGTGATTGAGAAGATAGGTAATCCATATACTTGTGTACTATAATGTGTGCGGGCCAACGCTGGTTGAGGATTAGGTTAGCGTGAATGCAGCCGCCCATGAAGGGGATGGAGACCGGCAGCATCTGGGTGACCAGTGCACGTATTGAAGACAGGGAAATAGCAAAAAGATAAGCCCATTTTTTTGGAGACGGTACCTTAGAGTTGTTTACAGAACAAAGAGGTGTTTTCATTTGCAGGGTATAATAACAAGGGAGTTATTTATGGAGTTTAATTATAGGAAATTAGAAGTTAGGGAAACCAGCCATGCAGCTTTGCATTAACCATATGTCGGCTTCTTTTTGTATCCAAGTCTGAACACGTACCAGTTTCTTTAAGTCGTGTTTCTCAATTCTTGTGAACTACATACATTCCACGTTTTGGAAATCTTTTTTCTTTGAAGAGTATTCCACACGTCTTGGAATAAGTTATCGTGTGCAACCCCAATTCCCATCTTGACCAAGGATGTTAAAAAAAAAATGTCATGCCACCATTTTCCCCCCGTCTTTTCACAAGAAGATACAGCCAGGCACCATCGCTAATGCAATCTTCCATCGGACATTTAGCTGTGAACAGATGGGAATCCTAGGAAAATAACCAATTGGAAGGTCTTGCAACTAATATTATCAGCTCTAGATCTAATGCAAATAACTAGAGAAGCATAGATAAAGTAATTATTTATTTGTAAATTTCAAAGCTGTCATAAAGATATTTAATATGTGGTGCTCAGTATTATTAAGTAATAACTTTTAGTTATTAAATAATGAAAATTTCATAACTTTAAGTATGTATTATTAATTAATAAATTTTATTTTGAGTTATATGATTATAAATAAACTATTTGTTTTACAATTCTTAATTTAGTTAGAAGTGTAGTTTGAAGTTTTTCTAATATAATACTAATACTAATAATAATAATAATTATTATTTAAATTAAATAAATATTAATGTGCGTGTACAGCTATTGTGAGGCTAGAATAAATTACATTGCAAGAAAGTCCAAATGCCATATAAATACAAACATCTACATCGCTTTAATAAAAGGAGGTTGATTACAAAAAAACATGTTTCTTGATTCTTTAATTTCAAATCAATATATACAAATGATTTTATTTTATTATTATAATACCTATTAGCTCAATCTTCATAATGAACTTTTATAGTTATTTTAAATGATTTTTTAACACGAAATACTGCTGACATTAATTGATAATTTTTAAACCTTCTAACATACTACTTGATGCACATATGTTGTAAACTAAATAATATAAATAAACAAACAAATAAATAAATAAATAAAACTTTTTAATTTCAAATTTTACTCTCAACAAACTGAATTTAAAATCTAAAACCCTTTGAATTACTCAACAGTTCGAGAGCTTCCAATGCCTCAACATCAATCACCTCTGCTCGTCTAATTAATTTTTTTTCCAGTAAAATCGCCTTATATTAAAGAAGCACAAACCATAGACAGAGTTTGAATGTCATGCAACTTTGTTGATACAATATCTACCGACCTCGAAAACCAAAGAAAACTTAATATTGAGTGACCAAGAGAGAAGCTTCAACCTGTCAACAAAGCTCAAAAGTTGATGCTAAGTAGTACATCATTATAAAAAGCCTCCATCAGAAGAAGAAGACAACGAGTGAAGTGAAGATAATCCCATCCATAAGCCTGTGCACCGATATATAATTAATTTCTTACCGTTTGCAAAGCAAATTAACGTACAAAGCTTCCCATCTAACGTACATAAAAACCACTTCATAAATATGTATATATCTGGGAGGGCTTAATTAATTAGGGAGAGCAGTTAGACACAACAGTACAGCCGCTTGTGTCAGTTGCATACGGGTCACCGCCGTAAGTATTATACCCGACATACGAATACGATCCATCATAGTTTGTGCTCGAAACCGTATATTGTGACGACGAGCCAGGAGTCTCATATTGTCTGGGACAGCTATACACAACAGCGCAATTGCTTGTATCACTTGTATCCTGGCCACCGCCGGGAGTATTGTACGCGACATACGAATACGATCCATCATTGTTTCTGCTTGTGACCGTATATTGTGACGAGCCAGGAGGAGAGTCCAGTCGCGGCGAGTTTCCGATGCCAGGAGGAGAGTCCAGTCGCGGCGAGTTTCCGGTGCCAGGCCCCTCGCGCGGCCCATTGTTACCGCCCAATCTTCCTTTCGGTGGCAATGTCCTGACTTCCTCTCCCATCTTCTTAACCACCCTCACCGCCTTTGCTGTGGTGGCCAAGTGACTGGTGTGGGAGAGAAGGGCAACGGCGAGGAGAGTGAGGAGAGCTAGTGATGAGAGGTTGGTAGGAGATGAAGCAAGAGAAGGAGTAGCCATATTAATGGGTGATCAAAGTTGTTACAAATACAAGTGAACTGAGTTAGTGAAGAACAACATTAACAAGTACTGTTATTTATAAAAGAGCCGAGTATTATCGTTTGTGCTACCAAGTCTTGGCTTTTTGTTGTGTTGTGATCAAGCGTCGTGTTCCTTCTAAAATTCTTAGTCGGCTTTTTGGAGTCTTTTGAACCTGCATTGTCGATATTCGAGAGGATTTCACTGCCGTGGGGATGGGGGTGCAAGTTTCAGCAAACGCGCGTACGTACAGCACACGTTTTGAACTCGGTCATAAAAAAAAATGTATGTTCCCCTTTGTTGGCGTTAATTTTTTAATAGTACGCCCACAATAAAAATAAATAAAAATCTCACCAAATCATTGGATGGAATAGAATCATGAAAAGGTCTAGGTAATACTTAGTCTTCTTAGTTCATATATATTTTTTCCTGATATGTCTCATTCATTGAAATAATCATGGATCTCTATAAATTAGAGTTGAGTTCCAAAAAAAATACCGGAGAAAAGAAATAGAATGTAGAAATTTATCTAACGTGTTTGGAGATCCATGTTTCTTCGATTTATTTTAATTGAAAAATAATATGTTGTAAGGCCTAAGAGGCAGCATTGGCTGTAAAACCCAATCAATAGGTCTCATAAATAATAATACCCTTTTTTTGAAATAACAAAAGTATCGTGAGGGTATTTAATAGGCAGGTGATATGCTTGAATATAAATGAGCCTTGCAACCAATATAACTATAAGGCCTTCCGGCAGATTTGCACTAATTTTAATTTATTTAATACTATATACTAAATGTAAACTCGTACCATTTTACATCCATTTTTTGTGTCCTTAAAAAAGTTTACGATTTTATTACAAAGTATAAAATAGAAAATAAAAAAAATAGTATAAATTATTGTGGACTGTGAACATAAATTTTTGCATCAGCACAACTTAATATGAATCGCTAGATTACGTAATCAAGCTCAATTTAAATTTTTGTATACAAGGACGATTGATATTGAGGATAATTTTGTCCATTTTGAAAAAAATGATAGCTATATATGTGGTTGGAAAGGATGCTTGGAATTCCACTGAGCCGACATAAAAATATCCAAATTAGTCGATTTTAAGCCATCCTAAAAGGAAACTACAAACTGGCCTTGTCTAGACAGAAATTTTGAAGTAATAAAATAAATAAAAAGCTATGAAAAACTTGAGAATAAATAATTAGAGACCCGTTGAATGAATCGGATAAAAATTCGCGTTCTAAATTAATCATAGGGGATAGATGATTGTATATATTGATGCAATGCTAGCCAAATCTACGTTAACGGCCTCTTCATTTTGCAGCTCAATAAAGTTGTTGTATCGTTGCAAGCAAATTGTTTACGAATAGCTTTTCGCCTAGATTATAAAAAAGTAAAAAAATAATATCAGCTAGTGTGGGTGTTTATATGTCAGCTCAAATAAATATGAGCCAATAGATTTTAATTACGGTTGGATGATAAGTAATTGAGAAAAAAGATAGTCGTGTGATCTTCACGGATGACAAAATCGTTTCTTAGCTAATATGAGTAAAAGGATGGGTTCAAATATCTGATGTACATAAAATCGGATTTACCCGCGTCCGATTTAAACTAGTTTTAGATCAAATGCGAAATAAGACTCTTCATATATAGAATATATCTGAAAATATTCAGATTAGATTATTTGAGATGATCTGATTAGTATCTTATCTAATGAATAGTATTTTCAAATTTGTATATTAAAATATTTATAACATTAATTTCTTTACTTCCAATATTTAATAGAGTCAAAATCTCTTGGTCCGTTCATCAACAACAAATTTGATCCATATATATATGTGTATGGCATTTGTCCTAATTAATGAACTTTCGGAGTGGATTCACTATCATGGGAGGAAATCAGTTAACGGACAGCACACAGTTGTTTAAGCTCTTAGTGTTGGTTAGTGCTGGGGAGAGATCGGCCAATGCATGTAAGTTGCAATCGACTCAAATTTAATTTTGTTTGCCTTCGAATTCAAGTCGAACTGATTCGAATTTAATTTATGATGAAATTTTATTTCAATGATCGACTTGATCATGATGTCTCAGTTTTTTTGTGTCCGTTTTTATTTGATTAGACGGCAACCAAATTTCTCGTACGCTTGTGCTCCTCGTCAAGTCGCCCACTAGTAGCGAAGTCAAGTAAGAAATTTCATAGCTACTGCATGGGAACATACCCTTTTAATTGTGATGAACACCCTTGCGTAGAATTTATGCTTTCCGTAAAAAGTTTCATCTCCCCGACAAAAAAATAGGCTCTTAGTGTGCAAGCAGGTTGTGAAGATCATGCGCTCAATTCCTTCTCTAACTTCTCCCAAAATCATAATGGCCTCCAAGACTAATGGTTTTGGTTTGTATCTTCACTTTGCCATCTTGTTTACACTGGCTTTTGATCTTTCCCCTTGTGTGGCATCTGCTCCCCTCAGATCCGAGGATGATTCATCAAGTCTGCTCTTGCTTTCCTGTTGTGAAGGGAGGGAGATGAAGTACCGTGACCAGCAAAATGGGTATGTTAAGTAACGTGCACAATCTATCGAAGCTTTTTGTTTATTTGGTTGTGATTTTGAAGTTATTCCAAGTGTTTGACAAAAATGAATTGGTTGCAAGTCGGTTCCAGTGAGTACTTAAAACCTTATTTGAGGAAGCTTCAAATGTATCTTAAAGAAGCCAATCACTTGAAAACTTAAATGTGGTTTCTTCTTCCTCTGGAACTACCGTACCAATTGATGTCGCTTTGGTTTGTAATTGTCACACAATCTTATAATTGTAAATTATTTATTTCATAAAGCAGGGGAGTTGGTTGCAAAGGACCAGGAAGCTCACTTATATATGACGAGTTTATGTTTATATTTTGTTATATTCATTAATAAATGACTTGGAATCTTGCTTCATATTTCATAAATGGTTCATCATGTTTCATATCTTACAACACAATTGGCCAAATTAGTTGGCCTAGCTAATTAAGAACTTTGTATTAGATTTGACAAGCTCCTGTCTTTTCATTTGATGGAGCTTCAGGGGTGGAGCTCATGTTCAAACCAAGAGTGAAGGGCTTGCTGAACTGAGTGACATTACAATAGATCAAGACTTCAAGACAAGCTTGCTAGCTTCTGATAAGCAAATCACAGGTTTCAAGCCATCAATCATCCACCAAAGGAAGAAGGCCTTCGTAGCTTTTGATCTTAATTCGAAAAGACAATTAAGAGGATCAGGTATCCCACCAACCATAGCTAGATCCAAAAAGTTGGAGGTGCTGGATCTAAGCCACAATCTTTTATCTGGGGAAATAGTTGTGAACTTAGAAGAGGGTAATCTGATTAAATCCTTGCACCTTGGCAGCAACAAATTATGTGGTGATTTCCCTTCATGGCTCAAGAATTGCACTGTATTGGAAATCCTTGATCTCTCACATAATGGGTTTGTTGGAGAGATTCCTGAATGGCTGGGTAAGTGCCGTTCCCTCAAAATCCTTGACTTAAGATCAAACCATTTCACTGGGAGAATTCCAACACAACTATCGCTTCTTTCAAACTTGCAAGTTCTTGATCTGGCTTATAATAAGTTCTTCGGTTCTATTCCGAGAAGCTTAAAAACCTTGAAGGCAATGTCTATAAAACATGATATCGATAAAGATATTGAAAGTGGAAATGGGAGTGGGTACTATGAGGAGAAAGTGGTTATCAGCATGAAGGGAAGGCAGGACGAGTGCTTTACTACAATACTTACCCTCATCAATGCCATTGATCTTTCATGCAACAATCTCACTGGTGAGATACCAAAAGACCTTACAAATCTCCATGGATTAAAAGTCCTGAATCTATCTTATAATCAATTGGTTGGGCAGATCCCGAAGAACATTGGCATGATGACAGAATTAGAATCGTTGGACGTGTCATCAAATTCTATGTCAGGCGAGCTTCCACTGAGCTTAGCCAATATCAGCTCATTGACACGCTTGAACCTTTCCTATAACAATTTTCATGGACAAATACCAATCGGAACTCAACTACAAGGTTTTGAGAGTAGTTTTTATGGGAACCCAGAACTTTGTGGACTTCCATTGCCAAAAAAATGCCCTCAGCAGAGTACAACAAACAACTTTAGGGAGCAGGCAGATGAAGATGAAAGCAACATTGACATATTATCCCTGTCAGTAGCAATGGGACCTGGGTTTGTGATGGGCTTCTGGGGAGTTTTGGGAATTCTAATCTTAAACAGATCTTGGAGGGCTATGTTCTTCAGATTGTTTGATAAAGGAAGTGATAGGCTCCTGACTCTCCTATACGTTGTTGCATCAAAGCTTGAAAAAAAATTACGAAATAGCTGATTGAACAAGGAAGACTCTGTTGAAGATGGTTATTTTAGCTTTGAAATATGTAACGTTATTGTCATTGGCGTAACTTGTTTCTTGTGAAACTATACCCAGAAATTCACTATGAACGTCTATCAGACGACATGTTTGTACAGTATAAGTCTTGAAGATCAAAGAAAGCAATTTGAGAAAAAGAACGGTAGAACTTTGACTAATTAAACTCAAGCTCAAAAGATATTGCAAATAAAATGTATTAATAACTTTTCTAGGAGGTAGTTATTTGGTATTCAAGCAACTAAAAAGACAAATACCGTCGAAGCCACAACCTGCATGTATGTTAAAATTTTGTTTTATTGCCTCAAAACAAAATTAGTATCACCCTGAACAACCCTTTATCTCGTAATATTTCCATAAAAAATTTTATTACTGTAAACTCAACTCAAATCTTTATATGTTCTATTTAACTCAAATCAATCAAGTACAAATATATACTTAATTGATCCAATAAGATCAACTCGACTCAAATCTCAATATTGTATATTAATTATATTATTATATATAACTTTATATATTGGTCATTTATAAATACATATACACACATATATATATATATATATATATATATATAAAATAAGTAAAAATATGTCATATAATAATGAGCCGAACATCATAGCTCAAGCTCGAGTATTTTTTGAGAATAAAATTAACGAGTACGAGTTTAAGTCGAATCGAGTTGAAGGTAAAATACTTGTGAGCAGGTTTAATTCATTTATATCCCTAATTAGCACTGTGAATGACTTAGTTATTGCCCTAAGCTGGAATCATTATTGCCATTTTGTATTTTATGAATACAAGGCGTTGCTGATTTTTGAGTACATGGAGATGCTTACCGACACGTCTTTGACTGCAGCGACGGTAGAAGTTTCCACGCCGGAGAGGAGGGCATGGCCCAACCACGTACATAATTAAATCTTGGGCAGTCTTGTATATGTCTCAACATCTTACTGCAGGTAATCACAAGCAAGAACATTGCGATTATTTCTTGCTCTGTTTACTGAATGGTTGATTCGTTGGCATCAATTATATGTGACCCCTTCGGGCCCTAACCGCCGTGTAGACCGAGTGCTTGCCGAAATTTCGTAGAGAAGGTCCAGTCTTCAAGTTTATCTGCTGGCGTAGAATTTTTGTGTTTTTGAGAGCGTATAATGGTTTCATGTGTTTCCCATGCAAAATTTATTCATGCAGCAAAATAATTATTATTTTTATTGGTAATCACTCTGTGGATGGATGCAACCATCAAACAATATCTAGACATTCTACAGTAAGCTAATTACATGCTCCACCGCTTAGCCTTGATGTAACTATTTAATCAAGATTTCACACTGTAAGGATGAGAATTGGTATAAATCGTACCGTAACAAATGAAGTTTTCTACACTTATGTCTATGGAATTCCTTGAGGAGGCTATAAGAAAGCATATCAGTAAGCGGAAACCTATGAATTATACTCTCCATTGTGGTTTTCACTTTCCTTTTTGAGCAATTCTAATTATAATGGATGGTTCTTACTCAAAGCTTCATCATTTCCTCTTCTATGTTTGTGTACTCACCCTGGTTTGCCTTTGCTCTCTGTGTGATCCTTGCAATGGGCTCTCTAATGTGAGTTGCATTCAGTCCCAACAAAAAGCTCTATTGAAGTTCAAGAATGGGCTCCTTGATCCATCCAATCACCTTGAATCCTGGCAACATGGTACAGACTGCTGCAAATGGGAAGGCATCCAATGTGGCGAGCAAAATGGGTATGTCACTTCCATTGACTTACAAAACCCATCCGTTCATCGTAACTGGCCTTTTGATTCTTATATTGAAGGTTCAAATTCTCTAGATAATAGTTGTCTAGGATGGCAGTTAGATCCAGCATTGGCAGATTTGGAGAGACTTCAGTCGTTAAATTTGAGATTCAATGCATTCGATGGGACTAAGATTCCTGAGTTTCTGGGATCAACGAAGGAGTTGTTGCATTTGGACTTGTCTTATGCAGGATTTCAAGGCTATATACCTTACCAAAGTGGAAATTTGTCTAAGCTTGAGTTTTTAGACGTCTCATCGTTGGTGCGTGAAAATGTTCATGTTCAAATGGTGAGTATTGATTTCAGGTCTTGGAATGGAGTTCATACTTCTTATTTGAGTTCTGACAACCTCCACTGGTTAGCAGGACTTGCTTCCTTGGAAGACTTCACAATGAACCAGGTGAACCTTTCTGCAATAACCCATGCAGACTTGCATGTCTTCAGTTCCCTTCCATCACTTGAGCAATTGAATTTATCCTCCAGCTCTCTGTCTGTGAGATGGATTTTTCCTCCTGCTAACTTTTCATCATTGCAACGCCTTGATCTTAGTAAGAATTACATTTTCTCAAAATTTCCAAGTTGGGTGACAAACATCACAACTTTAAGGTATTTAGATTTGTCTTCCAACTTTCTGGAAGGGGAACTTTCTTATGATTTGTCTGAACTTCCATACTTGAATGAGATAGATGTGAGAAAGAATCATAATCTCCGAGTCAATGTTTCTCGTCTATTTGCTGGAGCATGGAGAAATGCCACTAAAATATACCTAGGCTTCACTGACTTGAGGGGAAGGATTCCAAGTTCCATTGGAAAAATAAGTTCACTTCAGGGACTGAATTAACACTGTAATCCGGATCTGCCTTGTGGCCTAGAAGGCAGTATACCCAAAGAGATAGGCAAACTTCAAAATTTGAAGAGTTTGCTACTGAAATTCATTAGGTATGAAGGATCTTTCCCTCTCAAGCTGAGGAGTCCTTACACGTTGTATACTTTGGAGCTACATGGAGTTGATCTTCAAAGCACCGTGAACCTTGAATAGTTTTGTCAATTCAAAGTTCTGCATGACCTCATACTCGATAGTTGCAACCTCACAGGGACTATTCCCACCTGCTTGGCAGAAGTATCCTCTCTTCAATATTTATCGGTCAGAAGGAATCATATGAATGGGATAATCCCCCATGAACTAGGAAAACTATTCCAGCGGAACAGACTGGACTTTTCTTGTAATTCACTTGAAGGTGTTGTATATGAAGATTGGTTCCAAAAATTGCAGAACTTGCAGTATCTAGACTTGTCTTGCAATTCCGTAGCCTTTCTTCCAAAACCTGATTGGGTCCCTCCTTCAAAACTTGTGTTTGTGTATCTAGCTGCCTGTCAAATTGGGCCTCAATTTCCTTTGAGGCTGAAAAATCATGAGAAATTTGAAAGGTTACCACAGCTATACCTACTAAATCTTTCGCATAAAAACATTGAAGGTCAGCTGCCTAATCCATTTAGGGCATTGGCAATAGATGACATTGTTTCAATTGATTTGAGCTTCAACCGGTTCTCTGGTCCCCTGCCACGCTTTCTTGGTGGTGTGCAGTACATTTCTCTTGCAAACAATCAGTTCAGTGTTCCATTCCACATGATGTTGGCACTGCAGCTCCAAGCCTCAAATATTTGTTTGCTTCGACCAACAAATTTAGTGGTTCAATTCCTCCCACCATTGGGGAGATGAAGCAGCTGGTAACTCTTGATCTTTCGGCTAATGAGTTGACCGGCAATATCCCATGGAACTTGGTTGGCTCACTAAATTTGCAGGTGCTCGACCTAAGCAGAAATCTTTTGTCCGGGGAAACAACATTGTACTTGGCGAAGGATAATAGTCTCAAGTCATTGCATCTTGGTATCAATGAATTCTGTGGAAAGTTTCCCCTGTGGCTGAAAAATTGCACCGACCTGGAGTTCCTTGACCTCTCCAAGAATAAATTTTCTGATGAGTTTCCGCAACGGATTGG
Source organism: Piper betle (assembly GCA_033002965.1). Lineage (NCBI taxonomy): Eukaryota > Viridiplantae > Streptophyta > Magnoliopsida > Piperales > Piperaceae > Piper > Piper betle. The sequence continues at coordinate 47,540 of JAURVB010000672.1, forward strand.
TGAAAGCTGCACTTCTCGTCAAATATTGGACTTGAGCACCAATATCTTCACTGGGAAAATCCCAAGTGAATTATCGGAGATTTCATCACTACAAATTCTAAACGTAGCTGAGAATCAGCTTTCTGGATCTATCCCAAAGAGCTTTGGAGACTTCAAAGCTATGAAGAAGAAACATGTTTTGGGTAAGAGGTTCATCCGCAAGGATGGGTACTACCGGGAGACGTTGACTATTAAAATGAATAGGAGAGCAGACCAATTTACTAGGAGTCTTTCCCTTGTCAACTACCTAGACCTTTCGAGAAACTTGCTATCAGGGGGTATCCCTTGAGAAATAACTCATCTTCTTGAGCTAATAGTCTTGGACGAATCTTATAATCAGCTGGTCCAGGCTATTCCAGATGATATTGGTGCAGTGAATCACTTACTGTCTCTTGATTTATCTCATAATCATCTATCAGGTGAACTCCCGTTGAGCTTGGCAAAACTTTTTTCTGAGTCACATGAATCTCTCGTACAACAATTTTTCAGGAGAGATTCCATTTGGGTGTCAGCTTCGAACACTTGATGATTCGTCAATTTACATTGCAAATCCAGGACTTTGTGGATTCCCCTTGAAAAGGTACTGTTCTTATTATAAGTTAGTGGGGATGAAGCAAGAGGGTGAGGAAGATGAAAATGAAGACCACTTAGAAATGTCCTGTATTTATATTAGCATGGGAGTTGGATTTGTAGTAGGGTTGAGTGGAGTTAGCAGGACTTTGTGGATTATATCAGCATGGGAGTGGAGTTGAATTTAGTAGTGTTGCATATGTATGATCACGTCAATGCTTATTGTTATTATCTACTCCTGCATATAATCTTAGAAAGGTTATTATACTATATATACCACTAATTTGTATCCTAACTATGCTAGTAATATTTAATATAATGATATATGTTATGCCATATCCAAAACCTATATTAGGTAACAATATTTATCATATGTTGGTCAGTTGATATAATCCTAAGAAACTACTCTAGATTAAATTAATATGATTTGATATGATAAAGCTGGTTAATGGATTTTAGCAATCTATTAAATAAAATTTAGTTACGTAAGTTGGGTGACCTAGTAAATTATTAATTAATTGTATTATTAGAATTGAGATGTATGAGCTAAAATATGACTGACAAGTCTACTTGTAAGTACAATTTAATTATTATTAGAATTACCATTAGTGGAATATGAAGTATAAAATTAAATATTAATTAATAGATTAATAAATTAATGGATTATTAAAATATAATTGTAGTATAATCATAATCATTGAACTTTAAAAACTTGCTTGAAATAAATAAAGTTATAACCTTTATCAAATTAAGAATTTAAAACAAATTTTATATGTGATATTCTCGAAGTTCAATATTAATTATATAAAATAATAAGATACAATGGTCTAACATGTTTTTGGATAATGATAAGGTCCATTTATATGTAGGATCACATAAGAAATTTGGGAAAGACTTGAGTCAAAATATGTTGGTTGGTCAATCAACAACAAATTTGATCTATGCGATGAGTTTAAAGTGTGATAGGAATTAGAAGATATTGGTGACATAATTTTTTTGAAAAATAACTGCAGCAACAAGTGGGCACTCGGGTTATATTTTGGGTCACGACTTGGCACTATTTTGTATTAAATTTTATAACATTTATCTAATTTTTGTTATTAAATAGACTCAGATACAAATTACATACGAGTAATTTAACAAATTTGGATCGATTAGATACACAGTTGAATATTTGAATTTAGATCGATTATGATTCATTATATTCGAGCCTAAGTGTATATCCATATACATACTAGGTGATAGATACCACGTAATAATCTTATCTTATTATAACACAAAACCCGGGTAACGACAGTTGTATATTAGCACAGCTGGTGGTGTATGGACGTCCTCGTTTTTGTTATTGAATTGGGTCAAATACAACACGAGTAATTTAGCGAATTTGGATCGACTATGGTAAATCAAATCTATGTAATATTTAAATTCAGATCAGATATATAATTAAATATTCGAATTTAGATCGAATATGACTCATTATATTCGAGCCTAAGTGTATGATAGATACCACTTAATAATCTTATCTTATTATAACACAAAACCACTTCAAGGGTTATGACAGTTGTATATTTTTGCACAACGGGTAGTGTACGGACGTCCTCGTCTACCTGGTATGACCGGGGCTGGGATGTTGAACGCGCGATAAGACACATACTCACGGCTAACGGTCCCAGCTTTCGGCGGTTGGACTTGGGGCGAGCGACGAGTGTCAGGGCTAGATTCCGCGATCGGGCCATGTGTTCCAGGCTTCAGTCCTTGCGGTGACGCTGTCCTTTCTCCTTCTCCCATTTTCATCGTCACCTTCAACGCCTTTGCTGTTGTGGGCAAGGCATGGCCGGCGTCGGTCAGAAGGCTGGCGATGGCCAGGAGAGTGAGGAGAGCTAGCGCGGAAAGGTGGGTAGGAGATGAAATGGGAGAAGGACGAGCCATATATATTTTAAGCCAACTCCTTGTTACAACTTAACAAGTGAACTAATGCAGTGAATAGCAGTGGGCAAATATATTGTTTATATAGACAATAGTTTGTGCTTACCACGGCTTTCTGCTCCTTTCTCGCGGTCTATAAATGGCATTGCCCTTATTAATGAACTGTCGGAGTGAATTGACTATCATGGGAGGAAATTAGTTAACGTATAGCATACGGCTGTTTACTTGTATTATAGTAGCAGTTAGTGTTGTGAGAGATCAGCCAATGCATGTAAGTTGCAATCGGCTCAAATTTAATTCTGTTTGCCGTCGAATTCACGGCGAACTGATTTGAATTTAAGCTCAAATAAACCATTTATATTCTGTTCTATCTATAATAATAATCCTAGCTCTTTGGTGTATAGTTTATGATGAAATTTTATTTGAACGATCGACTTGGTCATGATGTCTCAGTTTTTTGCGTACGTCTTTATTTGATTAGACAGCAACCAAATTTCTCGGACGCTTGTGTTCCTCGTCAAGTCGCCCACAGGTATCGAAGTCAAGTAGGAAATTTCATGGCTACTACGTGGGAACATCCCTTTTAATTGCGATGAAGACACGTCTTTAACTGCAGCAGCGACGGTGGAAGTTTCCAGGTGGGAGAGGAGTGCATGGCCCAATCACCTCCATAATAAAATCTTGGGCAGTCTTGTGTAGGTCTCAACAACTTGCTGCAGGAAAAGAACATTTGGATTATTTCTTGCTCTGTTTACTGAATGGTTGATTTGTTGGCATCAATTATATGTGACCCATTCGTGCCCCAACCGCCGTGTAGACCGAATGCTTGCCGAAATTTCGAAGAGATGCCTTTGTGAATATTCTTGTGTGAATATTTCTTCCAATTAGTTGTTTGACCTGTCTTTATGAGATGGTCCAGTTTTCAAGTATATTAATTTGAACTCAATTATCTGCTGGTGTAGAATTTTTGTGTTTTTGAGAGTGTTTCCCATGCGGCAAAATAATTACTTTTTTCATTGGTAATCGCTCTGTGGATGGATGCAACCATCGAACAATATCTAGAGATTCTACAGTAAGCTAATTACATGCTCCACCGCTTATCATTTATGCTTTCGTACCAAAAAATAGGCTCATTGTGAGCAAGCAGGTTGTGAAGATCATGTGCTTAATTCCTTCTCTAACTTCTCCCAAAATCTTGATGGCCTCCAAGATTAATGGTTTTGGTTTGTACCTCACTTTGCCATCTTGTTTACACTGGCTTTTGATATTGCCCCTTGTGTGGCATCTGCTCCCCTCAGATCCGAGGATGATTCATTAAGTCTTCTCTTGCTTTCTTCTTGTGAAGGGAGGGAGATTAATTATCGTGACCACCAAAATGGCTATGTTAACTAACGCGCACAATTTATCAAAGCTTTTTATTTATTTGGTTGTGATTTTCTAGTTCTCCCAAGTGTTCGACAAAAATGAATATTACTTTGGTGAACTTGCACTAATATGCAGGTGGAGGACTTATGCGACGAACAAGTGGAGGAAGAATCAGGATTGGTGTATTCCAATCGGACTCCGAGAGATTGTTAATATTTATAATTATGAATATTAATGATATTAATGATATTTGTTAATATTTGAAATTCCATGATATAAAAATATCCAAATTAGCCCATTTTAAGCCATCCTTAAAAAAACTACAAACCGGCCTTTTCTAGACAGAAATTTTGAAGTAATAAAATAAATAAAAAGCTTTGAAAAACTTGAGAATAAATAATTAGAGATCCGATCGAATGAATCGGATAAAAATTTGCGTTCTAAATTAATCATAGGGGATAGATGATTGTATATATTGATGCAATGCTAGCAAAATCTATGTTAACGGCCTCTTCATTTTGCTGCTCAATAAAGTTGTTGTATCGTTACAAGTAAATTGTTTACGAATAGCTTTTCATCTAAATTATAAAAAGGAAAAAATAATATCAGCTAGTGCCGGTGTTTATATGTCGGCTCAAATAAATATGAGCCATTAAATTTTCATTACGGTTGGATGATAAGCAATTGAGAAAAAAGATAGTCATGTGATCTTGATGGCTGACTAAATTTTCTCTTCGCCAATATGAGTAAAAGAATGGGTTCGAATATCCAATGTACATAAAATTGGATTTTCCCGTATTCGATTTGAACTAAGTTAAGATCGATTGCGAAATGAGACACTTATATATAGAATACATATGAAAATATTCAGATTAGATTATTTAAGATAATCTGATTCGTATTTAATCTAAATGAATAATATTTTGAAAATTATATGTTAAAATATTGATAATATTAATTTATTTACTTCCCATATTTTATAGAGTCAAAATATGTTGGTTAGCCGATCAACAACAAATTTGATCTTGGTGATGAGTTTAAAGTGTAATAGGGATCACCAGATATTAGTGACTCGCATAATCTTTTTTAAAAATAACTGCATCAACAAGTGGGCATTTGGTAATATTTTGGGCCACGACTTGGCATAAATCTGTTAGTGAATTGACCACCAGATTGGACACTATTTTGTATTAAAATTTATATCATTTATGTAATTTTTGTTATTAAAATTGGTCAGATACAAATTGAATACGAGTAATTTAGTGAATTTGGATGGACTATGATAAATAAAATAGGGGTAATATTTAGATTCAGATTAGATACATAGTTGAATATTCGAATTTAGATCCAATATGACTCGTTATATTCGAGCCTATGTGTATATCCATATGCATGCTAGGTGATAGATACCACGTAATAATCTTATATTATTATAACACAAAAACCACTTCAAGGGCTACGACAGCGGTATATTTTAGCACATCCTCGTGTGAAAACTGAGCGCGGTTGGACTTGGGGCGAGCGACGAGTGTTAGGACTAGATATCGCCATCGGGCCCCTATTTCCCGTCAGCCGACTTGGCGGTGACGCTATCCTTTGTCCCTCTCCCATTTTCATCATCGCCTTCAACGCCTTTGCTGTTGTGGGCAAGGCATGGCCGGCGTCGGTCAGAAGGCTGGCGACGGCCAGGAGAGTGAGGAGAGCTAGTGCGGAAAGGTGGGTAGGAGATGAAATGGGAGAAGGATGAGCCATATATATCTTAAGCCAAGTCCTTTGTAACAACTTAACAAGTGAACTAATGCAGCGAATAGCAGGGGCAAATATGTTGTTTATATAGACAATAGTTTGAGCTTACAACGTCTTTCTGCTGCTTTCTTGCGGTCTATATAAGGCATTGTCCTAATTAATGAACTTTCCGAGTGGATTCACTATCATAGCACAAGGTTGTTTACTTGTATTATAGTAGCAGTTAGTGTTGGGGAGAGATCAGCCAATGCATGTAAGTTGCAATTGACTCAGATTTAATTCTGTTTTCCTTCTAATGCACGTCAAACTGATTTGAATTTAAGCCCAAATAAACCATTTATATTCTGTTTTATCTATAATGATAATCCTAGCTCTTTGGTGTATAGTTATGCTGAAATTTTATTTCAATGATCGACTTGATCATGATGTCTCAGTTTTTTGTGTACGTTTTTATTTGATTAGACAGCAACCAAATTTCTCGGACGCTTGTGTTCCTCGTCAAGTCGCCCACAGGTAGCAAAGTCAAGTAGGAAATTTCATGGCTACTGCATGGGAACATACCCTTTTAATTGTGATGAAGACCCTTTCGTAGAATTTATGCTTTCGGAAAACAGTCTTATGTCCCCTACAAAAAAAATAGGATCTCATGTCACATTCAAAATACTAAATAAATCTCGGGATACTAAATAGAAGTGACTTCCATGAAAGATGAAATACCTCAAAACATCTATATAAATATTAACTCATTTGCCTAATTTTAAAATAAGACAGGATGTGAAAGAAAAAGAAAGAAATAAAAAAGAATATAAAGATAAGAAGAAAGATCAATATTATTAACTAGTTTAATCTTATATGATAAAAAATCTTGTAATCTCAATAGTATAGAGATAAAAAATCTTATAATCTTGTATATAATTAAATATAATTAGCTAAAATTAAACTTTTATATATACATATATATATATATATATATATATAATTTTAACCAGGTGCATATAATGCTTCTGTCTTAAACTTTAATTTGGATCGTTCGACTACAATGATAGACCAAATTTAATAAAAATAGAAAATAAAAAACGAAACATCCTTACCACCACCCTCATCTAGTACATAGTCAATAATAATATTTATTTATGATTTTAAATATATTTTAAATAGACAAATGATATTGTTATTTATATTATCGAGTCGAGTTTGAGTCGAGCTACGAGTAGATTTCGAGTCAAGTTTGAGTTATAACCAAGTCAAGTCAAGTCAAACACTGTCTTGATTAAACTCGACCCATAAGATTCGAGTTTGAGTCGAGTTAAAACTTAAATATTCAAATGTCGAGTTTTGAGTCGAGTCGAGCTGAGCCGAATGCCAAATACTCACGAACTGGCTCGCTCAATTAACAGCCCTAGTAAAGAACAACAGTGACAAATATTGTCATTTATATAAGGGCCGAGCTCTATAGTTTGTACTACCAAGTCTTTTTTGTTGTGTTGCGATCAAGGGTCGTGTTCCTTCTAAAATTCTTAGTCTGCTTTTTGGAGTCTTTGAATGTGGAAATACCGGATAAAAGAAATATACGGTGGAAGACAGAATTGAGGATAGAATGTGGAAATTTATCTACGGTGATTGGAGGTCCATATTTCTTCGATTTATTTTAATTAAAAAATAATATATTGTAAAGTCTTACAACATATTATTTTTTACAGCAATCAATAGCTAAGTGCCATAAATAATAATACTTACTTTTCTTGAAATAAAAAAAATGTCATGAAGGTATTTAATAGGTTCTTGAATATGATTAGGCATTGCAACCAGTATAACTGTAAGGCCTTCCAGCAAATTTGTATTCATTTTAATTTATCTATTACTATATACTAAATGTAAACTGATACCATTTTACATTCATTTTATGTCCATAAAGAAGTTTATGATTTTATTACAAAGTATAAAATAAAAAATAAAGAAAAAATTAGTATAAAACCAATGTGGACCTTGGACATTTTTTTTATTTTGCATCAGCTCAACTTAATATAAACTAGCTAGATTACGTAATCAAGCTCAACTTATATTTGTATATAGAAAGATGATTAGATATTGTGGATAATTTCAGGCTTGAAAAAAATAATAGCTATGTGTGGTTGGAAAGGATGCTTGGAATTCCACGATATAAAAATATCCAAATTAGCCCATTTTAAGCCATCCTTAAAATAAACTACAAACCGGCCTTTTCTAGACAGAAATTTTGAAGTAATAAAATAAATAAAAAGCTTTGAAAAACTTGAGAATAAATAATTAGAGATCCTGATCGAATGAATCGGATAAAAATTTGCGTTCTAAATTAATCATAGGGGATAGATGATTGTATATATTGATGCAATGCTAGCAAAATCTATGTTAACGGCCTCTTCATTTTGCTGCTAAATAAAGTTGTTGTATCGTTACAAGTAAATTGTTTACGAATAGCTTTTCATCTAAATTATAAAAAGGAAAAAAATAATATCAGCTAGTGCCGGTGTTTATATGTCGGCTCAAATAAATATGAGCCATTAAATTTTCATTACGGTTGGATGATAAGCAATTGAGAAAAAAGATAGTCATGTGATCTTGATGGCTGACTAAATTTTCTCTTCGCCAATATGAGTAAAAGAATGGGTTCGAATATCCAATGTACATAAAATTGGATTTTCCCGTATTCGATTTGAACTAAGTTAAGATCGATTGCGAAATGAGACACTTATATATAGAATACATATGAAAATATTCAGATTAGATTATTTAAGATAATCTGATTCGTATTTAATCTAAATGAATAATATTTTGAAAATTATATGTTAAAATATTGATAATATTAATTTATTTACTTCCCATATTTTATAGAGTCAAAATATGTTGGTTAGCCGATCAACAACAAATTTGATCTTGGTGATGAGTTTAAAGTGTAATAGGGATCACCAGATATTAGTGACTCGCATAATCTTTTTTAAAAATAACTGCATCAACAAGTGGGCATTTGGTAATATTTTGGGCCACGACTTGGCATAAATCTGTTAGTGAATTGACCACCAGATTGGACACTATTTTGTATTAAAATTTATATCATTTATGTAATTTTTGTTATTAAAATTGGTCAGATACAAATTGAATACGAGTAATTTAGTGAATTTGGATGGACTATGATAAATAAAATAGGGGTAATATTTAGATTCAGATTAGATACATAGTTGAATATTCGAATTTAGATCCAATATGACTCGTTATATTCGAGCCTATGTGTATATCCATATGCATGCTAGGTGATAGATACCACGTAATAATCTTATATTATTATAACACAAAAACCACTTCAAGGGCTACGACAGCGGTATATTTTAGCACATCCTCGTGTGAAAACTGAGCGCGGTTGGACTTGGGGCGAGCGACGAGTGTTAGGACTAGATATCGCCATCGGGCCCCTATTTCCCGTCAGCCGACTTGGCGGTGACGCTATCCTTTCTCCCTCTCCCATTTTCATCATCGCCTTCAACGCCTTTGCTGTTGTGGGCAAGGCATGGCCGGCGTCGGTCAGAAGGCTGGCGACGGCCAGGAGAGTGAGGAGAGCTAGTGCGGAAAGGTGGGTAGGAGATGAAATGGGAGAAGGATGAGCCATATATATCTTAAGCCAAGTCCTTTGTAACAACTTAACAAGTGAACTAATGCAGCGAATAGCAGGG